>PVHY01014779.1:0-37602 GCA_004024945.1 Uropsilus gracilis | reverse complement strand
CCTCAGCTTCCCAGGTAGCTGGGATTACAGGCGCGCGCCACCACGCCCAGCTGTTTTTTTGGAACTAGGTCTCGCTCCGGACCCCAGATGGGACTCGAACCGCGATCCTTAGCCCCGGCCGCTTCATAGGCTGAAGCTTACAAGCATGAACCACCGTGCCCTTCAAACCCATTTTAGAAGATAACCTAATACCCTCAAATAATTTTAAAGGTTTAGCCCATAAATTTGATACACCCATTTAACTAGGTTCTCCTTAAATATATTTGTATAAGAAGGAAGTTTTCAACATAAGATGAAAGCTAAATCCTTGCCAGGCACAGTGGCTCATGCCTGTAAGCTTCAGCCTGTGAAGCAGCTGGGGCTAAAGATCGCAGTTTGAATCCCTCTTGGGGCAACACAGGGAGACCTAATCCCAAAAAATAGCTGGGCGTGGTGGCACACGCCTGTAATCCCAGCTACCTGGGAAACTGAGGCTGGGGATTGCTTGAGTTTGTGGTACACCGGGCAACGTGAGCCTGCGGTTCCATGGGCAAAAATAGCGAGATCTAGTCTCAAAAATAAAAGAAAGCTAAGGTCCTTGCATGATAAAATGTTTAATTTAATCATTGCTAAGGGCCTGGAGGCATGTGCCGGTAATCCCAGCTATTTAGGAGGCTGAGGCTAAGAATCACTTGAGTTTGTGGGTTTGAGACTACCCCAGGCAACAAGTGAAACCAGTCTAAAAAAAAAAAAAAAAAGTTGGGTGTGGTGGCACGTGCCTTTAATCCCAGCTACCTGGAAGGCTGAGGCTAAAGATCACTTGAGTCTGAAAGTTTGAGACTACCCTGCGCAACACAGCGAGACCTAGTCTCTAAAAAAAATAAAAAAAATAAAAAAAAATCATTACCAAACCTAAAGGCAGGTAGCATCTGTGGTGGTCCAATCAGCCATGGGAGTGAAAGATGGTTCAAACAGACGCTAGGGTGGGGTCTCCTGAGAGTAGATTTAAACTAGAGTCAGAGGGAGGTGGGCTCCACTCTCCAAAACATGCACACCAGCCTCCAAGAACTGCTCCAATCTTTGAGAACTCTTTCAACCTCCGAGCCTCCAAGGACAATGTTTCAGGCCCGAGAGAAGACCTCTGTTCTTGGCCTCTGGAAAAGGAAGAAGGACCAACAGCCGCATCCATCAGCCAACTGCCAAAGAGAAGCCAAAGACTTTTTGCAGAGATTGAACCTCTGGTCTTGTCTCTGACATCACCTGACAGGAGCATCAAAGGCCCCGGGCCTGGTGTTTCTGACAGCTGTCTGTTATTGGTGCAGTCCAACAACTCGCAAAGAGCTGTTTACATTTGGTGTCTATGACACCACCTCTGGGTGACTGTCCAGTACTCCTGGTGACCAGTGGTGAGAATTGCTGCTGTCCAGCACTCCTGGTGGACATGAAATTGAGAGAAGGAATAAGAGATGCCCATACCTGATTTCCACTTGTGGGCCACCAACTGTTGCAAAGAAAATGGTGGTGTCGGGATGAAAGAGTTTCCCTGAGACAGGATGGAGAACAGAAAAGGTGACCTTACTAAAATACCGTGCAAAGGTGCAGGGTGAGGCTTTTATACTGTTTTCTCAGTCTTAATTGGGGCACCAGTTTGCACCAGTCATCATGATGGATGTCTGGTCTTGGGTGTTGACTTTTGACACAGAATGTGTCCTGACTCTGTTCCCACATTCCTGAAGCTGGGCTAGTTTTTCTGGTCATGGTAGTCAAGTCTTCTGGCCTGGTCCTTTGGCAAGTTTATCAGTCTCCTTATCTTTGTAAGCTTCCCAAACTTGCCCTCTGGGCAAGGAGTAGGGGCTTTGGTAAATGATATCAGAAGACAGGTAAGATTCCTCAGAACATGGAAGATGGTCATTTAGCAGGCCCTAGGACTCCCACAGTGCTTTGTTAGCTGGCCCCATGAAGCCTCAGCACAGCAAAGGGGCAAGAACCAAAACTGAATGAGTTCTGCATTTGAGGATCCTGCGGCAGACTTGGGTGATCTCTTGTTGTGTGAGCAAGACACATCCCTTAATCTGTTCCCAGTTGAATCCACGTAGATTAATCTGGCTATCACTCTATATTTAATCCTCAAATGAGGAAATGAAGCCTCAAGATTATTTATTTTTCCTGAAACTCTAAGTGGAGTATGAGGGCTGGGTATGGACAGGCTGACCTGTAGTATAAGCTGTTAGACTCTACTCCCTCAAAGAGCCTCAGAGAATCATTTGATATTCCCTGAGATTGGTCCTGGGCTCTCGGAAGTCAGTGAATGTTGGGTCAATGGAGGAGTGATTGGGTCCTGGTATGTATGAATGAAACAGCAAATGAAAGAATGAACACTAGAATGAAATGAAGATTGCCTTGATCACAATCTAAGAATGTGGGGCTAAGATGGGGAGAGGAAAGGGAAGAGAGCTAGGCCGATTCAACTCTAGATTTACTGGAACCCTGGGGAAACAAGAGACTTATTGGGAGAAAAAGTTGGGAAGAGAGAACCAGAGAGGAGCTGTGGGCAAACACACACACACACACACACACACACACACACACACACACACAAGCTTTTTTTGGAAAGTCAGATGAGTGGAGTGAAGGAACAGACAACTCCCAAAGCTCAGAGTGTGGGATCAGAGGGTTAAGGCAAGCAGTGATGGCTGAGCAGCTCTGTAGCAGGATGTTCAGAAGCCTCCCAAGGTCCCAGGGCTCTCCTACTGTCTGCCAGCACAGTCTGCCTGCAATCTCTCAGGTGTCCTGGGAAAGGTCAAATAATAGGGTTGGAAAGGGCTGGAACCAAGTCTTTTAAAAAACATAGGTCTGCAGTTTATCTGGAACTCCTATTACAGTAAACTTAAACCAAAGCAATTTGGCATCAAAATCTGTCCTGAAATATGTGAGGACATTATAATTTTTAACTTATTTCACCAGTATAAATATTTCCCCAAAGGATGTGAGCTTGACTGTTGAGTGCATGTAGATCATATTACCCTATTTCGCATTACCTTTTATTAAAAAAAATTTTTTAAGAGACTAGATCTCTTACCACGACTAGAGCCAGGTGTGGTAATGGGTACCTGTAATCCCAGTTACCTGGAGGCTGAGCCTGGGGATTGCTTGAGTCGGTGTTCCACGGGATTGAGACTACCCGGGGAGACCTAATCTCAAAAAAAAAAAAAAAAGCCAAAAAAAAAAAAAACCCAAAAAAAGCTAGGTCTCTCTGTGTTGCCTGGGGGCCTGGGGTAGTCTCCAACCTCTGACTCATGATCCCTAGCCTCAGGCTCCCAGTAACTGGGATTACAGGGCACACCACCACGCCCAGTTTAAATTGGAAAAACTTTGAGCACTGAAACAATTGCCTCCAAGGATTTCCAAGAAGGGTTTATGGACCTAGGGCAATCTGGCTATTTCAGCATTTTGCCTAAACTCCAAACTTTAGTTGCATCACTTGATCCTTAGATCACGTGGAGAAGTCAGTGAAGCTTCAGCCAGGGATTGTGGGATGGGGCTGAGGGGGTGGGTAGGGTCTGCTAGGCTCAGGTTTCATGCAGGCTCCGCCCACTGGGGGCTGTTCCCACACCTTGTGGCTCCACCTCCACATTCCTAGGTGCCACTGACCACAGTTCTTCAGGGACTGACATGGCCCAGCAGCTGAGACCAAGACTGCTGTTCCTTCTGGCGTGGGTGGCAGTAGTATGGGCTGGTCATTTGAGGACTGATCTTCTCAACATCTGCATGAACGCCAAGCACCACAAGGAAAAGCCAGGCCCTGAGGACAAGCTGCACAAGCAGGTAGGTAGAAGGGGACTGGGGCGGTGTGGGGGCCTGAACCAAGATGAGGAAAGCAGGAGATGCAGGCATCAATCCCCTCCACAGTGGAGGCAGGGAAGGGGGCCTTTGGAGCCTTCAGTTTGCTTCAATAGGAGTGACTTTAACACTGTGTGCCAAGTGTTGTCTGTAAAATGCCAATAGCTCAACTCCTGGTTGTTAGGTTTCCGTATTACTTCCACATCAGGAAGTAGACCCGGAGGGGATCCTGAAAAATGCACGTGGAGCCCCCATTTTGGCAGTTGATTTTGATTTCAGAGTTTAGACAGGCGCTAACTCCTTTGAGGATCTGAGAGGGGAGTGTGCACTCTGTTTATCTATCCAGGGTTCTCTACTGCCAGCCTCACAGCTTAAGAAAAATGGATCTCCCAGTTATAAGGCTGGGTGCCAGGCATCTTGATTCATGCATCCAATGAACAGTGTCTGTGGGCTTGTCCACCCTATGAAACCTGTGGTCTCCTTCCTAGGATTATGATTTTGCTAGCCCCTTTAAAAAAGAAAGAAAGGGAAAAACATACAAAAAAAAAAAAAGAAAAATTAGAAATAACCAACAGAACTGAACAATAGAGTGAGAGAGGGGGAGGAAGAAGAAAATGGGGGAAGCCGAGGGCACAAAAGATAAAGATGGTTAATGTGTGTCAAGAAAATGGGAAACACAATAATGTAAAATATATATATATACAAAAAATTAAATTAATAATAAAAATCATAGTAAGAAAAAAGAAAGAAATCTGTAGATATCATTAACTGTAAAGAAAAACAAAAGGAACGCCCGGCACGGTGGCGTGTGCTTGTAAGCGATAGTTTATGGAATTGCGGTGGGGTCTGGAGATCGCGGTTTGAGTCCCGCCGGGGGCAACACAGCGAGACCTAGTCCCCCCGCCCAAAAATAGCTGGGTGTGGTGGCACGCACCTAATCCTAGCAACCTGGGAAGCTGAGGCTGGGGATTGCTTGAGTCCATGGTACTAGGGGTAACATGAACCTGCAGTTCCACAGGCAAAAATAGCGAGACCTAGTCTCAAAAAAAAAAAAAAGGAAAGTCACTTGTAATATTTTAATATGTAAATGTCCGTTGGGACTTCATTAGCATATAAAAGTACTCAAATATTTTGCTTTATGTTAGTTATTTCTTCATTTAACATGATTCTTTACCTTCTAGATCTTTACTATTGTCTCAATGAGACTTTGTTTTTTTTTTTTTTGAGACTAGGTCTCGCTATTTTTGCCTGTGGAACCGCAGGCTCTTGTTGCCCGGGGTACCACAGACTCAAGCAATGCCCAGCCTCAGCTTCCCAGGTAGCTGGGATGACAGGCATGTGCCACCACGCCCAGCTATTTTTTTGGAACTAGGTCTCGCTATGGGCCCCAGGTGGGACTCGAACCGCGATCCCTAGCCCCAGCCGCTTCATAGGCTGAAGTTTACAGGCACGAGCCAAAGTGCCTGGCTCAATGAGACTTAATCTCACCATTCTATAAACTTATTTCTCCTCCCTCTCCTGATTTATTTTTTCCAAAAGCCATTATCCCAAGATAAATGGTCTTGGTTGTGTCTCCAGTTCCTAGAAAAGTGCCTGCATTGTAGTAAGTGGGAATGAATGAATTTTGCGATGATTGCACCGCTAGCCACAATGGGATCCCCAGCTATAGAGACATTCCTCCTTCAACAGCAAGTATTTCCCCAAGAGACTCAGATTGCATCAGGGGATGAAGTTTGATAAAAGGGCAGTGACTGAAAATATTTTGGCTGTGCTGGGCATGGGAGTTAGTCTTGTATCTTCCTCATCTAGTGCCTTCCCTGGAAGAATAATGCCTGTTGCTCTGTCAACACCAGTCAGGAAGCCCATAAGGATATTTCCAACCTGTACAGATTCAATTGGGACCACTGTGGCAAGATGGCACCTGAGTGCAAAAAGCACTTCATCCAGGATACCTGCCTGTATGAATGCTCCCCCAACTTGGGGCCCTGGATTAATCAGGTACTGGTATAGTTCCCCTAAGACTATTCTTAGGGAGGAGCTGAGCCTTCCAGACACCTTGCATCCTGCCTTTTCAGCTCTGGGTCTCTTCAAGGGTGGGTTACTAAGAATGTTAAGCCTGAGCCCATTTTCTCTGCCCACATCCTCAGGTGGACCAGAGCTGGCGCAAAGAACGGATCGTGAATGTGCCCTTATGCAAAGAGGATTGTCAGGATTGGTGGGAAGACTGCCGCTCCTCCTACACCTGCAAGGTTGACTGGCACAAGGGCTGGAACTGGTCCTCGGGTGAGAGTCTGGGGCCAAACAGAGAGAGGGGCATTTGGAAGTGGAGGTGGGGGCTATGAAATGGGTACATGTAGATTTGGGGTTGTGGGGTTGGTGGAAGAGAGACAGTTCTGGGTTCAATGATTCAAGGTCTTCCATCCTCCTGACAGGGTATAACCAGTGCCCAGAGGACTCTACCTGCCAACCCTTCACTTTCTACTTCCCCACGCCTGAGAGTCTGTGCAATAAAATCTGGAGTAACTCCTACAAGGTCAGCAAGTACAGCCGAGGGAGTGGCCGCTGCATTCAGATGTGGTTTAACCCAAAATATGGCAACCCCAATGATGCAGTGGCCTTGTTCTATGCCGAGGCCATGAATGGGGCCAGGCTTCACAGGGCCTGGTCTCTCCCCCTTGGCTTGGCCTTGATGCTGCTCTGTCTTCTCTGCTGAGCATCTTTTACCTGCTGATCCCCAAATATCCCTGCCTGCTCAGCCCTAGCTGCGTATTCAGTCTTGCTCTGTGGTGACCAATAGTTTAGTAAACCAGTCACCTTCCATGTGTCGTGTGAATTATTAGAGTGGAATGCGACTATTTTGCTTCTCTGTTCCCACTGATAAAGACAGAATCAGTCACTCTGCAGCTCTGATACTTGCTGTGAGTTTTCCAGATACTTAATTGTTCTTCTGACCTTGGACATACTCATAATTCTCAGTATCATTTTTCATTATAACTCTAATCTAAACCCAGCCCCAGTGTTTTACCACTTGAATTGGAGCCAAACCTCTGAGGGTAGACTATTCTGCCCTGTGGTAAGCTCTCCAAAGAAAAGAAGGAAACAGGCATGCATGGCATGTTATAGATGCATGGCTGGAAAGGAGGGTACAGCAAGAGTTGTACCCCACTAACAGCTAATACCCACAAAGTACTGTCTTCCAGGCACTATCTTAAATGCTTTGTATATATTCCTGTAACTTGTAGATAGATACTGTTGCCTACATTTGTGGCTGAAACCATTTCCTGCACTGGAGCTGAGATTCTACCCCAGGCAATCTCGTTCTGGAGGACAAGCTTTCCCCCTTTTGGAGTGAGCAAATATGTATATGTGTGTATATATATATATATATCTATATATATCTATCTATATATATATATATCTTGAAGGGATAGTGGACCACTTGCCTGGACAGAAAAGATGGGTCTGGCAAAGCCAGAACTGGAACCCAAACCCAGACTCCTGGAGTGATCCCAAACCAATGCTTTTGCAGATTTTTAGGCAGTGTTCCCACATTAAGTGTCGCTTGTATCAGTTGCAATATATTAAGTTATTTTATAATAACACCCCTGTTATCTCATTGGCTTGACATGACATTGGTTTCTTACTCATGCTATAGTGGTAAATGTGGGTAGTTGGGGGATGACTGCTGTCAGCCAGGGACCTTAAACAGATGGAGGATCATCCTTTATTTTTATTTTTTTTTAATTTTTATACAACATCAGTCTGTGTAGTTATAGAAGGCCATACCCTTAGGTATCAATAATGTACCCCTATACTACCACTCCCCTTCCCTTTCCAGCTTCCCCACTCCAGTCCTCCAACTTCTCTCTCATTGCATCTCATTGTTTAATGCTTGGCCCACTGGTCTCTTCTTTTTTCATTTTGGAGCAATGTCTCTTTCCTGGGTGAGAACCTGCACTCCTGGAATGCAGTAGACCATGGTACTCTGATCACCAGGAGTAACTGTGAGGCAGGTAGCCAGGTTGAGGAGGTCAGGAACCTCTTGCCGGGCAGGTGTCTGATATGGTTCTCTGGACTCTTTATTTAAGACTAGCTCTCCCTATTTTTGCCTGTGGAACCAGAGGCTCATGTTGCCTGGGGTACCATGGACTCAAGCAATCTCCAGCCTCAGCTTCCCAGGTAGCTGGGATTACAGGTGTGTGCCACCACACCCAGCTGTTTTTTGGGATTAGGTCTCACTCTCTTGTCCCCCGAGCAGGACTCAAACCACGATCCCCAGCCCCGGCCGCTTCATAGGCTGAAGCTTACAGGCACACACAACCGTGCCCGGCTCAGCCCTATGTTATTATTATTTTTTTTTTGTTATTCTTTTTTGAGACTAGGTCTCGCTATTTTTGCCCGTGGAACCACAGGCTCTCATCGCCCGGGGGTACCACAGACTCAAGCAATCTCCAGCCTCAGCTTCCCAGGCAGCTGGGATTACAGGTGTGTGCCACCACACCCAGCTATTTTTTTAGGATTAGGTCTCACTGTGTTGTCCCCCGAGCAGGACTTGAGCCACGATCCCTAGCCCCAGCTGCTTCATAGGCTGAAGCTTACAGGCACAAGCCACAGTGCCTGGCCTTCAGCCCTATGTTAGACAAAGATTTTTTAGGTTAGTTTCCACTCTTATTTCTTTTTTTTTTTTTTTGAATTTAAAGTTTCCACTCATTTCTTTTTTGGACTAAAGGAACAGCCCATCATTAGGCCAGGCATGGTGGCACATGCCTGTAGGTGGCAGTCTAGGAAGCCACGGCTGGGGCCAGGGATTGAGGTTCGAGTCCCACCGGGGGCACGTAGCAAGACCTAGTCCCCAAAAAAATAGCTGGGCGTGGTGGCGCGCACCTGTAATCCCAGCTACCTGGGAAGTTGAGGCTGGGGATTGCTTGAGTCTGTTGCAGTTCCACGGGCAAAAATAGTGAGACCTATTCTTTAAAAAAAAAAAAAAAAGTAACTTAAAAACCAAGTAAAATAGTGAGCAAAATATTTGAGAGGCATTTCATCAAATATGATACATGGGAAGATGCTCAACATCATTAGTCATTAGAAAAATGCAAATAACGATACATTTCACATCTACTAGGGTGGCTAGCGACAACAAATAAAGAAGACAGGCAACAAACACTGGGGAAGATGTGGTATTTCTGGGGGAAATGTAAAATGGTGTTTTCCTTTGGAAAACACTGTGATAGTTTCTTAAAAAGTTAAATGTTGCCGGGGCATGGTGGCACATGCCTGTAAGCAGCAGCCTAGAAAGCTGTGGCTGGGACCTGGGATTGCAGTTCCAGTCCCACCGGGGGCACGTAGCAAGACCTAGTTCCAAGAAAATATAACTGGTGGCGTGGTGGTGCGTGCCTGTAATTCCAGCTACCTGGAAAGCTGAGGCTGGGGATTGCTTGAGTCTGTGGTACCCCAGGCAATGTGAGCCTGCAGTTCCATGGGCAGAAATAGTGAGACCTCGTCTCAAAAAAGGAAAAGAAAAAGAAGTTGAATGTAAAACCATCTTACAATCCATCAATTCAACTTCTAAGTGTCTACTCAAGAGAAATTCAAAGATTATCCACACAAATAATTGCATGCACATGTTCATGGCAATTATACATAATAACCCCCAAGCTATATATAACCTAAAGGTCTCTCAACTAGTGAATGGATCAACAACATA
This sequence comes from Uropsilus gracilis, assembly GCA_004024945.1. NCBI lineage: Eukaryota > Metazoa > Chordata > Mammalia > Eulipotyphla > Talpidae > Uropsilus > Uropsilus gracilis. The sequence goes on along the minus strand of PVHY01014779.1, from coordinate 28,079 downwards.
TATTTATTCACAAGCATGATGGAACACTATTCACAAATAAAAGTAATCAATTACTGACATATATTATGTCATGGATAAATCTTAAAAACATCATGCTAAGTAAAAGTTCATTTGTATTAAAAGTTCAGAAATTAACAGAGATAGGTAGTAGACTAGAGGTTGCCTGGGACTATATTTGGGAGCAGAGACTAATCATAAATGGGCATGAGGGGAGATGAAAATATTCTGAAACTCATTTATGGTGATGTTGCACCACTCAGCAAAATCATAAGCTATAAATGAGCATATTTTGTAATATATAATATGAATGAATGCCAATAGGAAACGCTTTGCAATGGTAGCATATAGGGAATTTTTTTTTTCATATAGGGAATCTTAATCAAAAAACGATTCTGAATTTCTGTGGGGTATTCCCATAAGGGCAGGTATTCTAAAATATTTAGCATCTGATTCCATGAAATTCTATCATCTGAGATAAACTCTCTATTCTATCATAGACTTTGAGAAACTAGTTCGAATAACAGCCATCAAGGAGGGAATCTGTTATTAGTGTAGATGTGGACAATGTCAGAAGAGATGTTTCGAAGACCGGCCCATTGGCCAACCATTTTTTTTTTTTTCCAGACAGTGTTTATTCCAATTGGCACAAGCATGGTCTGCTAAATTGAGGGTTAGAAACCAGAGCCAGGGGAAAGAAAAAAAAGGCTACATCATATGACTAATTAAAAAAAAGAACATGAAGTACATTACCAAAAATATCAACACAATAAATTACAATCCTCTCGTTCATTAACTTCACTAACTCTTTAAAATTATTTCTTGCTGTTTGTAAATTAGTATCTTCCTTCATAGAATTTTTCTGCTTCCAGGCTGGCATTTTTCTGGAAATCTCTAGTCTCAGGGTTCTGATAAGTTCAGTTATTCAAGTGTTAGTTTATGGTGGTGATATCAGAGTCATGAATCTATTTTCCTATTGGACAATTATGGTAGGATCTTTAGGAAAACAACAGGAAAGTAAAGAAACCATTTGTTCACAGGAACAACAAAAAAAATCTAGTCAATCTATTAATTCCCAATATCAGAATGAAAGAGAGGCTCGGCACGGTGGCTCGTGCCTGTAAGCTTCAGCCTATGAAGTGGCTGGGGCTAGGGATCGCGGTTCGAGTCCCGCCTGGGGCCCGTAGCAAGACCTAGTTCCAAAAAAATAGCTGGGTGTGGTGGCGCGCGCCTGTAATCTCAGCTACCTGGGAAGCTGAGGCTGGGAATTACTTGAGTCTGTGGTACCCCGGGCAACGAGAGCCTGCGGTTCCATGGGCAAAAATAGCGAGACCTAGTCTCAAAAAAAAAGAATGAAAGAGAAAAGAATTTTCACTAAGGTTTCATGCAACAGAGCATGAAACTATTCTGTATTTCATGAGATCTCTGTTGATGGGTACTTGAGAACACATTACAACCCGGGAAGGAGAGCTGGACAGAGGAGTTGATCTTCTCAACAAATTTAACGGACTTGTTTTCAATAATTCCCTTGTCCTCTGACCTTTGACATGAGTCCTGTGGGTAATAGGTTGGTGAATATGCCTAGGGATCTTGAGGCTCCTTACAGTTCATCTTATAAGATATAGACCAAAATTACCATCACAACAGTTATTGCTGATACGGATTAATTAATTAATTAATTAATTAATTTTTGAGACTAGGTCTCGCTATGTTGCCTGGGGTAGTCTTGAACCCGCAGACTCAAGTAATTCCTAGCCTCAGCTTCCAAGTAGCTGGGATTATAGGCACATGCCACCGTACCCTGCAGGGTTTTTTGTTGTTGTTGTTGTTGTTTTGTTTTCGAGACTAGGTCTCGCTATTTTTGCCCATGGAACCGCAGGCTCTTGTTGCCCGAGGTACCACAGACTCAAGCAATCCCCAGCCTCAGCTTCCCAGGTAGCTGGGATAACAGGCGCGTGCCACCACACCCAGCTACTTTTTTTTTTTTGGAACTAGGTCTCGCTACGGGCCCCAGGCGGGACTCGAACCCCAATCCCTAGCCCCAGCCGCTTCATAGGCTGAAGCTTACAGGCATGAGTTGCCGTGCCCGGCAACAAAAATAAATTTGTTGACAGTCATCATGCTAGCCTTTGCACATGACATGAATATGCTTTTACATATCTTAGAAGGATCAGAATCACTGAACATTCAGTCACAACCCTTTACTTTGCATACAAAGCATCTAAAAAGAACAAGTACCACTCTTTGCTTTAACATCTTTTTCTACATTACCAACTCAGGAAACAGGACATTTTCTCCTGTTCTGATAAGCTAAATTTAAAAACATGGAGCATACCAGTTATACCTAATTATTTTTAGCATCATTCTTTGCTTCCTTTTTTTTTTTTTTTAAACTTATGAATGCCATGCAATGAGAGAGCAAACCTTTCTGGTGAGTGTCAAGATTGTGGTGTAATAGGACTTGACCATTTTATTATTCTGAATTTAGGATCTGATTTCAGAGAGGGAAACAGAAAAAAAAGTGTAGTCACAAAATATCTTTAATCTTGGCTGTGTTATCAATAAGAAAACTATATTATATAGTTTTAAGATATTTTGTCATTAAGAATTTTTACTTCTCTGGGAATGAGGAATCCTATTGCTTTATGTATACTATTTTATGACCCAAGAAACTCATGAGTCAGCATGACCAAAAAAATAAGTTTTTTTTGAGAAGTGAAAGTTCACATTTAAGTTAGGTAAGGACTTAAGCTCTGTTATAAGGGCAAAAACGAAGCAAAACCATGCTTATTTACCTATGTAATGGTAAAGTATTTCAAACACCATTTTTTCTATGAATGACCAATATTATTTAAAGAGTTATACTTCTTAAAATGGAAATAATCTGAAGAAGCCTTTCAGCAGTCACAGAAGACATCTGAAAAGACTGTGAAAACTGACCAAAGCTTTCAAAAATCTAGAGTCTTTATTTAAGAGAAACAGTCAAATCTCAGTAGTGTTAGTGAGTTTTGTAGCATTTTGACTTATTTTCTCCCTGTCCACCCGTAGATCTTCACTTACAGCCTTCAAAATCAGCAGTTTCTCAACCACAGTAGCCAAGTAGCCACTAGAGGGGGCAGAGTAGGTGTATAACTCTTCAAAAGCCTTATCCCTAGAGAATTGTCACTATTTGATCTGCCTGGAAGCTCCATTCATAGGGTTAGTTTTTATTTGATCTGGCTCAGAGCTCACACAGTAAGAAACCCAATTCTTAGGAATTTGTCTAAATAATCAGCAGCAAACTGTTTGATATCCCAGCCATCTGAGGCAAACAAGAGTTGAGGCAAACAGGAGTCTGGATAAAATCTTTAAGGAATATGAGGAAATAAGATGTTGATAGAGAAATTTGAAAAGTTCTGACATATAACCAGGGCTCTAGAAATCCACGTACCAGGGTTCTAGAAATCCACAGAAGACTCCACACTCTCAACCCTGGTGACCTTGAGATCCTGTACAAACAGGAAATGAGGGATAAGGTCAAGCAAATGACCAGTGCATTGAAGGCTGGCCTGCACCAACAGAGTCCCTCAAAAGGGGAGACTTACTGCTTCAAAGCATTCAAAGAATTCTCTGCCCTGTCATTAGCAGACCAGTAAACTAAATCGTTCATAGAATTAGTTCATGAAAGTTAATAAATAAGTAAGCAGCAACAAGTCCTGCTTGAAGAGATCTGATTTCTAGAGTAGCCACATTATGTTATTAGTAACATCCAGTTTTCAGCAAAAGTATCAAAAATTCCTTGTGATTAAAAACACAGAGGAGAAAAGCAACCAATAGAAACTGTCCCCGATTGACCCAGATATTGGACTTATTAGACAAAAGCTGTAAATCAGTTACCAGAAGAAAGAAGTAGAGGAGTTGATGTGTAAAGCATTCAAGAAAAATATGAAAATGATTTCTGACAAATAGAACCTATCAGTGAAGAGACAAAAACTATTTCAAAGAACCAAATAGAAATGCTGAAGTTGAATATTACAATAACTACAATTTAAAATCTACTAAAACCGCCAACATTTGATAAACAATATCTATAAAGAAGATATATAATAGGCCAGGCACGCCTGTAAGCTTAAGCCTATGAAGTGGCTGGGGCTAGGGATTGCGGTTCGAGTCCTGCCTGGGGCCGGTAGTGAGACCTAGTTCCCAAAAAATAGCTGGGCATGATGGTGTGCGCCTGTAATCCCAGCTGCCTGGGAAGCTGAGGCTGGGGATTGCTTGAGTCTGTGGTACCCCAGGCAACAAGAGCCTGTGGTTCCACAGGTAAAAATAGAGAGACCTAGTCTCAAAAAAAAAAAAGATATACAAATGAACCATAGGCACATGAAAATGTGCTAAGTGTCAGGAGTCATTAGGGAAATACAAATCAAAATCACAATGAGATAATCACCTTGTACCTTTCACCATTAAAATGGCTGTCATAAAAAAGACAAGGGCTAACTAACACTGGTGGGATTGTACACCTAGAAAGCCACTATGGAAAATTGAATGGGGTTTCTGAAGAAATTAAAACTAAAACTACCATGTGGTTCAATAATTCTACTTCTAAAAGAAACTGAAAAGAAACCATATCCGTATGTTGAAGAGAGACATGCACCCCAAGTTCACTGTGGCATAATCTACAATAGGCAAATCATGGCAGCAGTCCAAGTGTCTATCAAGAGATTAAATGGATGAAGGACATGTTAAATAGACATAGACAAATGATATGTTGTATATTTACACACACTTAATAGATTACTATTCAGTGATCAAAAAGTGAAGGAAATTCTGACATTTGTGACAACATGGATGGATCCTAAGGATATTCTGCTAAGTGAAATAAATCAGAGAAAGTCAAATACTATACAATCTCACTTATATGTGGAATCTTTTTTTAAAAAACCCATTAAAAAAAAGCCCCTAGAGTTAACATTACACGGTGTTGAGAATCTAGACATTTTCCTACCAAGATCAGATACAAAGCAAGAATGTCCTCTCTCACCACTTCTTTCAAAATTGTACTAGAAGTTCTAGCTAATGTGACAAGATAAGAAAAGGAAATTAAAAAGATGTGCAAATTGGGAAGGAAGAAATGAAAGTGTCTTTGTGGTTCTTTTTTTTTTTTCCCCGAAAATGTTTTTGTTCACAAATAACATGTTAATCTTTGTAGAAAAATCCAAAAGAAATGACCAACAAACTCCTGGAACTAAGAAGTACAGTGTGGATAAAGGTTTATATACAAAAGTCAAGTGTCTTCCCATATACTAGCAATGAACACGTGGATTTTAAAATTTTAAATACAATATCATTTATATTAGCATCCAGAAAATGAAATACTTAAGTACAATCTCACAAAATATGAGGAAACTCACAAAACCCTAGTGAATTAAATCAAAGAAGACCTAAATAAATGAGATTTTTCATGTTCATGAATAGGAAGACTCAATATTGTCAAAGTGTAAATTGTTTCTAACTTAATCTATAGATTCAATGTAATTCTAATTAAGATCTCAGAGAGTTATTTTCTAGTTATAAAAAAATGATTTTTTTTTTTTTTTTTTTTTTTTTTTTTGAGACTAGGTCTCGCTATTTTTGCCCGTGGAACTGCAGGTTCACATTGCCTGGGGTACCACGGACTCAAATAATCCCCAGCCTCAGCTTCCCAGGTAGCTGGGATTATAGATGTGCACCACCACACCCAGCCAGTTTTTTGGAACTAGGTCTTGCTATGTGCCCCTGGCAGGACTTGAGCTGCAATCCCTGGTTCGGCCACGGCTTCCTAGGCTGCCACTTTCAAGCATGCGCCACGGTGCTCGGCCCTCCTTTTTTTTTTTTTTTTCTTTCAGAGACTGTGTCTATGTTGCCCCGGGGAAGTCTTGAACCACTTGTGAACTCAAGCTATCCCTGGCCTCTGCCTCCCAGCGCTGGGATTACAGGCGTATACCACCATGCCTGGCAGAAAAAAATGATTTTAAAGTTTACAGGGACAGGGCTGAGCATGGTGGCACATGCTTGTAAGCGGCAGCCTAGGACGCTGCGGCTGGGGCCAGGGATTGCGGTTTGAGTTCCATTGGGGGCACGAAGCAAGACCTAGTTTCAAAAAAATAGCTGGGTGTGGTGGCATGCACCTGTAATCCCAGCTACCTCGAAAGCTGAGGCTGGGGATTGCTTGAGTCTATGGTACCCCAGACAACGTGAGCCAGTGGTTCCACTGGCAAAAATAGCAGGACCTAGTCTCAAAAAAAAGTTTACAGGGACAGGCAAAAGACAAGTAATAACCAACACAATATTGGAGAACATAGTAAAAGTGGTACTTCCTGACTTTAAGATTTAATATAGAGTTAGCATTATAAGAACAGTGTGATATTGGCAAAAGAATAGACAAATCAGTGGACTAGAATCTAATACAAATGGACAGACCTACATATATATATATGCACATATATGTTTATGTATGTATATGTATGTATGTGTGTATATGTACATGCCAACCTTTGACAAGGCACACAATGGCAATGAGATGGACAAAGACACTTCAACTAGCAGAATTTGAATGACTGGATTGATATGTGCAAAAAGGTGAGCCGACATATCAGCTTTATATTCTTCACCAAAAGCAACTTATAATGGACCACACACCTCAATAGGGTCACAGAAGTAAAACCATACATCTCCTAGAAAAGAATGTGGATAAATCTAGGAGTTCCTGGGGGTGGGTGATAAATTTAGATATAAAATTAAAATTAATATAAAATTTAGATATAAATTTAGATATAGAATTTTATGCATCATAAAATTTATTATGCATGAGCATGCTGAATTTCATTGAAACGAGCACTTTCTGCTCTGTCAAAGACACTGTCAAAAGAATGAGAAGACAAGTCACAGACTGGGAGGAAACATTTACAAAAGACCTATCTGATAAAGGACAGTTATCTAAAATATACAAAGAACGCTTAAGTCCACAATCAGAAAATAAACAACCTGGTGGAAAAATAGACCAATGTCTTAACAGATAACTCACCAAAGAAAATACTCAAATATAATATTAGAATATTTAATATTAATAATATTTGAATAATATAAAAGGTTGTCCCACATCACATATCATCAGAGAAATGCAAATCGAAACAATGAGATGCGACTGCACATCTATTTGAATGACCAGAACCCAGAAGAATGTCAAATGCTGGAACAACAGGAATGCTGATGAAAATGTAAAATGGCATCACTTGGATAGTCTTATAAAACTTATGGTCTTTTAAGTCTTTCAATAAATATACCCTTACTATATGATCCAGCAATCATGCATCTTGGTATTTGCTTGAGTGTGTTGAGAATTTATGTCTACACAGATGCCTACACATACAACTTTTTCTTTTCTTTTTTTTTTCCTTTTCACTAGATGTACCAACTCCACCACTCACATGGGCACCTGGGTTGAAGGAGGGCTGGCATGAGAGCACCTGGCACACACAGCTGTAATCCCAGCTACCTGGGGATTGCTTGAGTCTGTGGTACTCTGGGCAACGTGAGCCTGCAGTTCCACGGGCAAAAATAGCGAAACCTGGTCTCAAAAAAAAAAAATCAAAATACAAGTCAAGTTATAGGTTGCCATTGTCAGCCTCCCCATGGAGCTCTTACCCACATCTCTGTCTCTTTCAAGTGTCTCCTTCCATGCTCAAGTAGCCGGTACAAGTCCAAGATCTAGAAGAAAGCACAGCTTTTTCACTTTGGTTGATTAAGATGTGTCTGTGTAGGTTCATCAATTGTAATTGAACCACCACTCTATGTGGATCTTGACAGAAGCTATGCATGTACAGGGGCAAGGAAATGTATAGGAAATCTCTATACCTTCATTTAATTATTATTATTTGTGTATGTATCTAAAACTTCTCTAAAAAATAAAGTCTAAATTTTAAATTTTTTCTGGAGCTGTTCAGCAACAGAAGAAAGACTCTGTCATCTTAAAGACAGAAAATAGAAAATGTCCATTTTTTTTTTTTTTTTTGAGACTAGGTCTTGCTATGTTGCCTGGGGTAGTCCTGAACCTGCAGACTCAAATAATTCATAGCCTCAGCCTGCCAAGTAGCTGGGATTACAGGTGCACACTACCACACCCAGCAAAAATGTCCATCTTTAGAAACAAAAGGAAATGAGGAAACAAAAGGTCCTGTGAAAATATTAACAAGTATACTAAAATAAACACAGTGGGGATCTGAGAAGGAGCAGAAATACAGTTAAGGCATAAGTAGTATTTGGAGAAATAATGACCAAACCCTCTCAAATTTTATAAAAAGCATTAACCTATACAATTAAGACGCTCACTGAACTGCAAATGAGAAAAATTCAAAGAAATTCACACAAACACATTGAGGTCAAACTTTTGAAAAAGAAAGGCTCTTGAACGCAGCAACAGATATGACTCATAATTTTTAGGGCCGGGCACGGTGGCTCGTGTCTGTAAACTTCAGCAAATGAAGCGGCCAGGGCTAGGGATTGCGGTTCGAGTCCCGCCTGGGGCCGGTAGTGAGACCTAGTTCCAAAAAAATAGCTGGGTGTGGTAGTGCGCACCTGTAATCCTAGCTACCTGGGAAGCTGAGGCTGGGGATTGCTTGAGTCTGTGGTACCCTAGGCAACGAGAGCCTGCGGTTCCACGGGCAAAAATAGGGAGACCTAGCCTCAAAAAAAAAAAAAAAAACCTCATAATTTTGGATAGATGCTCATTAAGATCAAGAGTTTTATTCATAATTGCTAGCCTTGGAAGCAACCAAGATAACCTAAGGGCATCACCATACCACCTTCCTTTCCAGAAAGTTTCCTAAAAAATTATGAAGTCAAAAAGGCAGTGAGATGACATATTCAAGACTTGAAGAACAAAATTGGAGGACTCATACTTCTTAGCTTCAAAGCTCCAAAAGTGAAAATAATCATGATAATGTGGTAATAACATAAGGACAAATATAGCCGGGCACGGTGGTTCCTGTAAGCTTCAGCTTATAAAGCAGCCGGGGCTAGGGATAGCAGTTCGAGTCCCGCCTGGGGCCCGTAGTGAGACCTAGTCCCAAAAATTAGCTGGGCGTGGTGGCGCATGCCTGTAATGCCAGCTACTTGGGAAGCTGAGGTTGGGGATTGCTTGAGTCTGTGGTACCCCGGGCAACGAGAGCCTGCGGTTCCATGGGCAAAAATAGCGAGACCTAGTCTCTAAACAAACAAACAAACAAACACATAAATAAATAAGTAAATAAATAATATAAGGACAAATATATAGATTAACGGAATAGAATTAGGAGTTCAGGGTCTTAAAAGAAGTCAATGTAGGAAGGAACAGTCCTTTCAAAATATGATACTGGGACAAAACTGGACATTCACATACATACAAAAAATTGTAATTTGCACCCTTACTTTGCTATATACAAATATTAACTCAAAATGAATCAAAAGACCTAAATGTAAGAATAAAACTCCCTAACAAAACATAGGGAAAGACCTTCATGACAAGGTGTCACACAATGACTTCTTGGCTATAACAGCAAAATCACAAGCAACAAAAGAAAAAATAGATAGCCGGGCACGGTGACTCGTGCCTGTAAGCTTCAGCCTATGAAGCGGCCAGGGCTAGGGATCGCGGTTCGAATCCCTCCTGGGGCCCGTAGCGAGACCTAGTTCCAAAAAAATATCTGGGTGTGGTGGCGCGTGTCTGTAAACCCAGCTACCTGGGAAGCTGAGGCTGGGGATTGCTTGAGTCTGTGGTAACCTGGGCAACAAGAGCCTGCGGTTTCACAGGCAAAAATAGCGAGACCTAGTGTCAAAAACAACAAAAAAATAAAGATACAAAAGAAAAAATAGATAAGTTGGAATATATAAATCAGCCGGGCATGGTGGCACATGCCTGTAAACGGCAGCCTAGGAAGCCGTGGTCGGGGCCAGGGATCGCAGTTCGAATCCCACCGGGGCACATAGAGAGCTGAGACCTAGTTCCCAAAAAATAGCTGGGTGGTAGAGTTCGCCTGTAATCCCAGCTACTTGGGAAGCTGAGGCTGGGGATGGTTTGAGTCTGTGGTATCCCGGGCAAGAGAGCCTGAGGTTCCATGGTCAAAACTAGCGAGACCTAGTCTCAAAACAAAAACAAAAACAACTAAATCTTTTTTTTTTTTTTTTTTGAGACGAGGTCTCGCTATTTTGCCCGTGGAACCGCAGGCTCTCATTGCCCGTGGTACCACAGACTCAAGTCATCCCCAGCCTCAGCCTCCCAGGTAGCTGGGATGACAGGCGCGCGCCACTACGCCCAGCTATTTTTTTGGAACTAGGTCTCGCTATGGGCCCCAGGGGGGACTCGAACCGCGACTCCTAGCCCCGGCTGCTTCACAGGCTGAAGCTTACAGGCACGAGCCACCGTGCCCGGCCCAAAAACACCTAAATCTTACCAATTAACAATAGAGTGAAAAAGCAACTTACAGAATGTAAGAAAGTAGTACACATGATGAAAGGTTAATCCAGATAAAGAATTCCTACAACTCAACAATATTAGAAAACACAACCTACAACTCAACAATATTAGAAAACACAACCTAGGACACGGTGGCTCATGCCTGTAAGCTTCAGCCTATGAAGCGACCGGGGCTAGGGATCGCGGTTTGAGTCCCCCCTGGGGCCCATAGCGAGACCTAGTTCCGGCCGCTTCATAGGCTGAAGCTTACAGGCACGAGCCACTGTGCCCGGCCTTAGGTTTTCAGTCTTAATTTTGTGTTGGGCAGTCAGTCTGTATTTATTTGTGGTCTGTCCACGTTTTCCTGTTGCAGGATGTCTTCTCCAACCCATCTCTGCTGTTTTGTTGCTTTACCTTATGAGTCCGGTGTCAGATTTAGGGGGTCTCGCCCCCAGCCAGTGTCGGTGAAGGTTTCTGTGTTGATACAGCCACGTATTCTTAACACAGGCTATGTTCTTCACATTGACTTTATAGATAGAGGAGGCAAAGTAAACCTACCCCATATACACCCCAATCCAGGCTTCCTTGCCTGGTCTGTATTGTGAATGGGGAAGGAGGAGGGGGAAATGGGAGGTAGAGGTGGGGAAATCAAGCAAGGAATATATAGAAAAATTGAAATCCTGATGTACTGTTGGGAGAATGCAAAACAGTACAGCAGCTATGGAAAACATTATGGCAGTTCCTCAATAGTTAAAAATAGAATTACTATATGATCCAGTTGGTTATTCAGTCTCTGGGTATAAACTCAAAACAATTAAAAGGTCCCCCGAAGAGAAACATGCATACCCACGTTCAGAGTGGCATTCTTCACAAAAATCAAAGGGTAGAAGCACCCCAAATGTTCACTGGTGAACGAATGAATAAAATGTCGTATACAGTGAAATATTATTCAGGTACAAAAAGGAATGAATTTTTTTTATTTTTGAGACTAGGCCTCGCTATTTTTGACCATGGAACATCAGGCTCTCGTTGCCTGGGGTACCACAGATTCAAGCAATCCCCAGCCTCATCTTCCCAGGTAGCTGGGATTACAGGTGCGTGCCACCATGCCCAACTATTTTTTTGGAATTAGGTCCCGTTACGGGCCCCAGGCAGGACTCGAACCGTGACCCCTAGCCCCGCCTGCTTCATAGGCTGAAGCTTACAGGCACGAGCCACTTGCCCGGCCAAAGGAATGAAATTTTGACACATGCATGAACCTAAGGGCAGAGGTTATGTTATATGATGTGATGTGACTGTGAATTAAGTCCGTCACAAAGAAGCATGTTATATGACTATGAATTAAGCCAATCACAAAGAGGCACAGGCTATACAACTTTCAAAGAGGTATCTATATTCATAGACACAGGAAGTCAAAGGTGATTGCCCAGAATGGGTGGGGAGGGGAGGGAATGGGGAGTGGTTTCTTATAATGGGAATTAGAGTTTCAGTTTTACAGGGTGAAGACGTTCTGGAGATTAGTTGCTCTACAATATAAATATACTTTTACTGAACTGGGTGCTTAAAAATGGTCAGGAAAGAGAATTTTATATATGCATATTTTACTATAGTTCTTTGAAAGATTGTCAGAATTGCTTAATTGTTTATAGAATGTGAGATGGTGAGATATCACCTATCATATTTTTCTTTATGACCTTGAGTTCTAGACCTCAACTTCTATTTGTGTCCACCTAGTTGCTCATAAATTAACTTGATAGCTGTCATTGCAGCCTTCTCAGTATGTGGCCAGCATTTCCCTATATACAATTCTCATATACCATTTTCTCTTGAGCAAAAAGAAATGCTCAGCAGGGTTCGGGGGTATTTTCTGAGGTTGTGTTAGAGATGAGCTAACAAGAGACCCTAAAACTTGGGTTCTCCCCACCATGCTTTATCCTCCTCCACCTAGCTTAAGATACCACATGGGGTACCTTAAAAATTTAGATCTCTAGATTCTTCAGATTTGGATGGGTGTTGAATGTGTGGAGCCTGGAATAAGTTAACAAAGAGATGAATGGAAACAGGAATAAGGTAGCTGACTAATGGATCCTTGAAGGGGGTGGGGTCTGGAAGACAAAGAACAGCCAAAGGAGAAGAGCTGAGTGTGTAAATTAAAAGTTGTGTTAATCTGCCCCTGTAGACTCCCCTTGCTGAGAACAGTCCAGGGAGCCGTTGTCACTCTGGAGAGAGGCCACTCCAGTCGCTGTCTGTACTCCCAGCAACCAAGGGGGCCCAGACAAGAGGTACCAAGGAGGGAAAGTGAGAGGGGCTCTGGGGAAACTTGGTGGGTTTGAACAGAGAAGAGGGGCATCTTTCATTTCTGTTGCAAGTGAAACAAACAAAACAAAACAAAACAAAAAGCCGGGCCTATGAAGCGGTCGGGGCTAGGGATCGCGGTTCGAGTCCCGCCTGGGGCCGTAGCGAGACCTAGTTCCAAAAATAGCTGGGCGTGGTAGCGCGCGTTTGTAATCCCAGCTACCTGGGAAGCTGAGGCTGGGCATTGCTTGAGTACGTGGTACCCCGGGCAACGAGAGTCTGCGGTTCCACAGGCAAAAACAGTGAGACCTAGTCTCAAAAACAAAAACAAAACAAAACAAACAAACAAAAAAGCAAGTGAAAGGAAACCACTTCATTTTTATTTATTTATTTTTTTAGAGACTAGCTCTCGCTATGTTGCCTGGAGTAGCCCCAAACCCGTGGACTCAGGTGATCCTTAGCCTCAGCTTCCCAGGTACCTGAGATTACAGGCACGCACCACCACACCCAGCTATTTTTTTGGATCTAGGTCTTGCTATGCACCCTGGGGTAGTCTCGAACCAGCAGACTCAAGCGATCCCTTGCCTCTTTGCCTCCCAGTGCTCCAGACATGTGCCATCATCCCGACCTATTTTTTATTTTTATTTATTTTTATTTTTATTTTTTTTTTTGAGACTAGGTCTCGCTATTTTTGCCTGTGGAACCGCAGGCTCTCGTTGCCCGGGGTACCACAGACTCAAGCAGTCCCCAGCCTCAGCTTCCCAGGTAGCTGGGATTACAGGCACGCACCACCATGCCCAGCTATTTTTTTTGGAACTAGGTCTCACTACGGGCCCCAGGCGGGACTCAAACCGCGATCCCTAGCCCCAGCCGCTTCATAGGCTGAAGCTTACAGGCACGAGCCACCGTGCCCGGCTCCCGACCTATTTTTTAAATTAAATTTTAATTTACTTTTAATATCACACAACTTGAGTTATCTTTGTATGGTTTTTTTTTGTTCCTCTTGGGTATGCCTCCTCCCCCTTGGCCTCCCTCCACTCTGGTCACTCCATCTCCTCTCATCACTGTTCATTGGTCCATGTTTAACCCTTTAATCTTTTTCTTTTTCTGGTGCAATGTCCTTCTCCTGGGTGAGGACCTGTATTCCTGAGGTGCAGGCAACCATGGTGCTCAGGTTTCCAGTCTTAACTTGCATTGGGCAGCCACTCTGGACTCATTAAGACTATCAGCGGCAGTTCCTTTTTGCAGGATGTCTGCTCCTTTCTGTTCTCATTCTGTTCTCCTTGATGTTCTTTGTTCTCCCCCTGGCCCTCCCCGCCCCCACATAGTTTTGGTCTCTGGCTTTGAGAGCCTGGTTCCACTCCTGCCTTCGTTGGTTGGGGAGTTCCTTTGAGGAGACGGATGTCAGCTGATGGTTAGTCTGGTTGGTCTCCATGATTATGGTTTGCCACTCAGCTGTTGGGTAGCTGCCATTTTGTAACCTTCCTCCCACAATCCAGCGAGGGTATGCCTCACTCTTGTTGAATGCCCTCTGAGCCAGAATTCTAGCTCTTGGCTCTGGGGATGGTGATGGAGCAATCCTGCCATATTGTCTTTATTTTATTTATTTATTTATTTATTTTTTCGAGACTAGGTCTCGCTATTTTTGCCCATGGAACCGCAGGCTCTTGTTGCCCGGGGTACCACAGACTCAAGCAATCCCCAGCCTCAGCTTCCCAGGTAGCTGGGATGACAGGCGCACACCACCACACCCAGCTTTTTTTTGGAACTAGGTCTCGCCACGGGCCCCAGGCGGGACTCGAACCGCGATCCCTAGCCCCGGCCACTTCATAGGCTGAAGCTTACAGGCACGAGCCACCGTGCCCGGCCCCATATTGTCTTTATATTGGTCTCACAGCTCTGCATTCTGTGAGAAACAACTTCAAAGGGGCATTTGGTCCTCGTGTACTCTAAATTTGTCCCCATTTGGTCCTCGTGTACTCTAAAGTTTTAGTGACTGTTTACATATTTATACTAATTTTTAGTTAACTTATAAGTGTCATTTTGTTTTTATCACTTTTTTACACACTTGGCTAATTAATGAGGTCTGTTAGCCTCTTTCACACTGGGTAGGTATTATTAGTTAATTTTACACATGGGGTAAAGCAAGCAAGTTACAAGGATTTAAAGTTAAAAGAAGGTGCTTTTTTCCCTCTCTGGGGAGCACACACTATTCATGGTATATTAAGTGTTTTTTAACTTTGTCTTTTCCTCCTAAAGGCTGGGTGCATTACACAACTCACATGCTTCTTACAATTACAAAGGTAACTCTGGTTCCGTGGGGAAGGAAGGTGACTTGAAGGGGAAGGAAATGACTCCAAACACAGAACCAAGGGAAGTGAATTCCAGGTTTTTGGAGGGACCCTTGCCAGGCCTTCATGATCAACTGCATGCGTCATGGTGGGAGAGAGGTTCTGGTCTCTATTATCAACTGTTAGGTACTTTGGAGACTGAGACCAGAGGAACAGATCTGTAATAAGTGGGAGTAAAGGATGAGAAGGCAGTAATGACTAGAGAAGGGGACCCTCTCTTGCTGAGTGCCTCCCATGACTTAGTGCTAGTTTGGTGGGTTCTCTAGTATCTAGGGACTTATATGTTGGCCCTCAGGATCTCTGCTTTTGGATTTTGAGGACTAAATTTGGCATCTGGTGTATCAGCCCTGTGAGAGCTGAGGAGACCAGAGTCACCATGGGATGGAAGGATGAAATGACTTTCAGGTAACAGGGAAGAACAAAGTCTAAAAAACCATCATTCTTTCTATTTCTTCATCATTTAGCTAAATAGCACATGCATTACCTCACTGGATCCTCATGCTGACTTGGGCAATTCTTGGCCACTGCCAAGAATTTCAAGCTGAACTGGGAGCCCAGGGGATCCTGTGTTCAAAACATTGTGTGGGATGTGAGGGCGATCTGGCTGCGACATCTGTCACCTCATTGATCGCCAGGGTTGATTCAGCTGATCTGGCTGGCTAGGCCGGTGTCCCCTTCCTCCCTCACGGCTCCACGTGCAGTCCCTCCCAAGCTGCACACTAGGTAGAAGTGGACAGCCTTCCGGCCTTCCCCGAATAGAATAGAGACTGACGGTCTTTGGTCAAGGGTATACGAGTAGCTGTGGTCCCCTGCTAGAACCTCCAAACAAGCTCTCAAAACATTGTGTGAGCCAAACCCTTTTCAGGGAGCAAGGCATGGGCCTGAATTATTTAATTACTTTTCTTATACAAGTACAGAGAGAAGTGCAAAATGCCTTCAGGTGCAAGGCATTTCCTTTAATTTAGGAAGACTCCCTGGGTGCCTCCCTGAATCCTCACCCTCTTCCCCCTCCACCCCCATCCTTTTCTGAATACTTTCAGTCTAACATAAGGAGAAACTGAGATCTAGAGAAGCACATGGACACTCAGGAACTGGACATGCCCAGCCCTTGTGGTGGGGGAGAGGTAGGATAGGTGGGCACCTCTAGGGTTTTGGTTCCTCCTACCTGTACTGCACACCACAGTCATGGGGCATCAAAGGTAGAAGAAAAGTGCCACCATGTAGATGCTGTATGGTCTAACATTCGGTAAAAATGTATGTCACTCTGTGACAACCCTGTTAGTCTCCATACCTCCTTTTTTTTTGAGACTAGGTCTCACTGTTTTTGCCTATGAAACCGCAGGCTCGCATTGCCTAGGGTACCACAGACTCAAGCAATCCCCAGCCTCAGCTTCTCAGGTAGCTGGGATTACAGGCGCGCGCCACCACACCCAGCTATTTTTTTGGAACTAGGTCTCCCTATGGGCCCCAGGCGGGACTCGAACCGCGATCCCTAGCCCCAGCCGCTTCATAGGCTGAAGCTTACAGGCACGAGCCACTATGCCCTGCCCCAAGATGGCATAGCTTTCTAACAATGAATTATATCAATATAAAAAAATGTCCAGGATAGCCTTCATTTTCATGGTATCTGCAGTCCTGGAAAATCTGGTCTATATTAAAAACTTGCTAAAATATGTGTGCCTACATGTAAGATGCAGTAGGATTTACACTGAGGAAATCATAAATAGGTCTTTACTTATTTCAGCAAATATTTTTGTGGGCTCGCTACATGTCTGGCACTGGCCTAACCACCAGGGACAGAGAGCTTAATACTTGTCAAGACTAAAGTCATTCAACAAATATTACTGCATAGCACTCCCTTTCCTCTGTTGTTCAAAATGCCACCTTCCAATGAGACTTTTCACAATAGCCCTATTTAAAATGTCAACAATCACCCCATACTTCACATTCCCATTCCCTACTGTAATTTTCTTCATAAAATTGGTCAGATCCTGACATGATTTTTTTCCTCTTTCAATTTCTGTCTCCCTGTCCAGAATATAAGTTCCATGAACACTTATTTTTGTCCTTTTGGTTCTCGGCTCTGTTTCCAGCATCTAAAACAGCATAAATAGGTGTTCAACACTTGTTCACTAATGAACCAAGATCTTTTTATGAAGTGTTATAAATGATAGCTATTGTTCACCTCCCATCCCCTCCCCCCAAGAGATTTTCTCCCAGGCACCCACCCACCTGATACACCATTGTGATTCAGTATCTCCCAGTATAGGAGTGCCTGCAAGTCAAGCACAGAGGGGCCCTCACAGTGAGCATTCCTAGGGACAACCTACTTGGGCAGGAGAGTGAACCAAATGGGGAGAGGCTGGAGGAGGCAGACAGCTGTGAAGGGGGTGGCAGTGAGACCTGTGCCTTCCCTGCCCTGTGCAGTCTCTGGGAGAAGAGCACCTGCTACTCTGTCAACACCAGCCAGGATTGCACAAGACACCTCCCTCCTGTAGGACTTTAACTGGAAGCTCTGTGATCCGATGGAACCCACTTGCCATCACCATTGCGTTTAGGAAACCTGCCTGTTCCTCTGAGTCCTCACCCAACCTGGGGGCCTGGATCCAGCAGGTTCGAAGTACCCTTCACCCCACCCCAGCAGGCTGTCTTCTAGTTCAGTCAAGTATATGGCTGCCAATATTCCCAGCTAAGAAGAACCTTCCCTCTCCACCTCCACCCAGGTGAGCCAGAGAAATGTTGGCACAAAGAATGTTTCCTGATGAGCCTTTATGCAGAGGATTGTCAGTGCTGGTGGGAAGACTTCAGTACCTCCTACACCTGCATGATTAACTGGCACAAGGACTGGAGCTGGTCTTCAGGTGAGGATCAGAGGATGGGAAAATGAAGGTGGGTTTTGCAGAAGCAGGGTTTGAGGACTTGGGGATAGGTGAGAATTTCTGGGGATGACCAGAAGTGAGTTTTGAGCCTTTGTCTACCCTTTCTCCCCCTGCAGGATTTAAAAAGCATCCAGCTGGGCCTCTTGCCACACATTTACATCTTTCAAGGGCCTCTGTGGTCACTCCTACAAGGTCAGCAACTTCAGCTAAAGGAGTGACCACTGCCTGCAAATGTGGTTCGACCTGACCTGGCTCAGGGCAACCCTAATTAGGAGGTGGTGGGGGTCTATGTGAATTCTGGGGCTATACCCCAAGGGATTAGTCCTCTTCTGCTCAGTCTGGTTGCCATTCTAGCTCCGTGGCTGAGTCCAGCTCTTCCCAGACCCCTTTACCTGCCCCTCAGGTTGGGCTCTGCTCAGCTCCTACAAATGAAGGAGCTGTAAACACACCTCTGTCCTTTGTTCATTCCTGCCTTCAGCTCCTGCTCCATGGTGGGGAGCTACGGTTTCTCAGTCTAATAGACTGGCATATTTGTGTCTGATGAATTATTATGTTTGTGGGTTAAATTTTTTTTTAGATATTATTTTGGAAGGAGACAGATTCCATAACTCTTGGAATCTTTAGGTTAGAGAAATGAGACCTGAATCTGAATGTATATAACATCATGTGAAAGTGAAGCAGTTGCTTGACTTCAAACCTTGCTTCCCTCAGTGTTGTGAAATACAAAGGAGCTATTGCCAAAAAGCACAGGAACCCGGTGAGTCTTCAGGAATCCTTATGCTCGTGTAGACCCAAATGATAGCCAAGTGCAGGAATTCATTATTTATGTTAGTTCCAAACATCCTTCCTCCTTCTTTCCCCCCAGTTCTTGTCTGTCTTTCTGTGTTCAGTTCTGCAATGGGAAAGCTGGGAGAGTTCAGGGAAGGCTCTGAATTTTCAGTGGATGTGAAGGAAAAATTGCCACATAATGTAGATTAAAGGGACAAAGTTGGGGCTTGGAACCCTCGGAGAAGGAAGAGGAGAGATGGCGGAGGACAGTTTAGGTTTCTGCAGAGGAAATACTCAAGAGCTTTGAACCGGGTCAGCGCTGCTGTTCTGGGGGCGTGGCTGCAAGAGGTTTGAAAACTCTTAGGGGATTCCCTGGGCAAGAGCTAGGCCTCTCCAGCGGCACTTTCGTTCCCTCTCTGGCTTGGTTGAAGTGCCCATCAGAAAGGTTTGTTCTCTGAAAGCACAGCCCCCAGGAACTGGGCCTAAGTTGATCTCTGGGTTTTCTGCTTCCTCTATCCCGCTGGGCAACCCTTTGTCTCCACATTCCATCTGCAGTTATCCCCAGAAAGGCACAGGTCTGAGCATACCAGTCAGGTTTGTGATCAAGCTAAGACTAGAACCCTGGTGTGAGTGTAATCGGATCCCCACGGCACTAACGACTGAAGGCAGCGGGCGGGGAAACTTGTCGCTGCAGCCCAAGAGGATGCCGCCTCGGGGTCTCCGGCGTTCAAACCCGGTTCGTTCGGGGGAGCAGGAACGCCTGCTGGCGGCGGGCTGAGGCAGCGCGCAAAACAGCCCCGACGAAGCCGGCAGGCCCCGCGGGGGTCCCCGTCTCCTCCACATACCTAAATTCCCCTTTATGCCAGACTCACCTTCCCCCCTACCTAGAGGCGACTGATGGGGGGGAGCGGGCACAGATTGAATGAGTTATCGGGTTCCTGGAAGGGTCTGGAGACATATTTGGGTGTGTGGGTGGGTTTCTTAGTCATAGTCCACTAGTCTGGAACGCCACAACTTCCCCTTCCCTCGCCAGCGTTTTATTCCAGCAGTCACTGCATATTTGAAGTTGAAGAAGAGTTGAAGAAGCTCGCGGGGACGGACGCAGGTTCTCTCAACAGGTTCGAGTCTCGAAGTGAAAGTTCCCTTCCAGGTGAAAGGGCTTCCAGCCACCTAGAAGTGGGCCGTGGCGGGAGCCGGGACGAAGGTCTGCGCCTTTAAGGAGCTGGGGGCGGAGGGGCGGGGCAGGAAGCCGACTCCCGGGAGACGCCGCCACCGGCTAGGTCTTTTTTGGGGAAGGGGCGGGACAGACCCTGCCGAGGGCCCCGCCCCCTTCCCGGCGGCCGCGTCTCTCTGGGCCTCAGCCCGGGCCGGGGGTCCTGGGCTGGTCTGGCGTTTAGATCTTAGGCGCTCGGCTCCGGCCCCGCCCACAAGGACTCAAGTTTGTTGACTTGGAGCGGGGAGCTGGGGCGGGGGCGGGTGCTAATAATACCCGTCCGTTCCGCCGCCGCGCTTTACAGTTTACACAGCTGTCACCTTCCTTACTCCTTAATTAATAATAAAAATAGCCGCCGTTCTGGAGCGCCCGCTGGATGCCAGGCCCTGCGCCGAGAGCTTTACAAGCACGGTCCCATTGAGTCGGCCCTCGTAACATTATCCCCATTTTACAGAGTGGGAAGGCAAGGCTCCGCGAGCCGCTGCGACAGGCGCGAGGTCACCCGGCGGGTCAGCCGCTTGGCGATCCAGGCTGGGGGGCCGGGTGAGGCCGGGCGCGGGTGCCACCCCCCTCAGCGCCGAGAGCTGCGGGGGCGGAGCGGCGGGCGGGGCGGAAGGCGAGGGGGGTGCGGCGGCAGAGGATGGCCATCTTAAGTGGCCGCTGAAGAGTCCAGGGCCGCTTCCCCAGGGAAGGGGGCACCGGAGCTGCGCAGGAGGTGGGGGTCTGCGGGTGACATCCGCAGTTCTAAGGGCAAGGTTCGGAGCCCAGGGGCCTGAGGAAACTTTCTTCTAGATGGGCAAGGGGAAGCCTCGTCTCAGACTGCTGAACCCAAGGCCCAGGCCTGCGGGTGTGGGGAATTGTGCCAGGAAACTTGGCCCAGACTGAGGGGGATGGGGGGAGAAGCCTCTGCCGGGACTGAGAGAGGCTCCGGGAACGGGGTGCAGAGATTCGAGGACGCTTGGGCTGAGGGTGCGTGGGGAATCATCTCAGTCGAGGGACTCTCTGCAGGGATTTGTCGGGGACTGGGAATTGGGGGGTTCCGATGTAAGAGGGAACGGAACTTCACGGGAGTAGGGGATTCGGGCCACTTGGATAATAGAGGGATGGGGAGGTTCATCTTGGATCTTCCTCAGGTTTGGGGGACTTGGTCCTGGAAGCGAGTCAGAGGGCCAAACGGAAAGGATTTGGGGTGAAATCGGACGTTTATGGAAGTTGGGGGGGTCATATTATTGCAAGTTTTGAAGGGGGTCAAATTCTCCGGAGAGGGGGCAGGAATCCCAAAGTGTCGGGGCACAAGGTGGGAGAGGGGGATACAGCCTTTCGACAGGGTTTGTTGGGGGCCGGATCTCCTTGGGGGTGGTGAATGCGGTGCAGGATTTTTGCGTGGTGAGGGAGGCCGATTATTCCTGGACTTTGGAGGGGTCCCGAGTCTGCGGGAATGCGGGGGACACCCTTCCGGCAGGGAAGAGGTTGGGAACTGGGGCGGTTCGGGCCGTGGGCAGAGGGAGGGGGGAGGGGACCGCCGCCCGGCTCGGCGCTCCGCTCCAGCCCCTCCCCCGCCGTCTCTGAACAAACTTTTCTTTCTCTTCAAGTTGGGGCCGGCGCTGCTGGCGGCGGCGGCTGCGCGGCGAGCGTGGCGGCCTGCGCAGCGGAGCGCGGGGCCGCCCCTCCGGACTCGGGACTCGCAGATCGTCAGACCCGGGACCCGGCCCCAGCAGCTTCAGCTCTGTGTGTCCCGGGGCAGATGGCGGGGGGCGGGGGGCTTTGGCGGCGCTAAGCCCGGCGCGGGCCATGGCCTCGGCGTGCGGGGCGCCGGGCCCGGGGGCCGCCGGGCCCGGGGCCGCGCTGGGCAGCCCAGCCCCCGCCTGGTACCACCGAGACCTGAGCCGCGCGGCCGCGGAAGAGCTGCTGGCTCGGGCCGGCCGAGATGGCAGCTTCCTGGTCCGAGACAGCGAGAGCGTGGCGGGAGCCTTTGCGCTCTGCGTCCTGTGAGTAGGGCTGAGGCTCGGGACGGGCGGGGATGCTCCTCCGATTCCTTGAAAGTGTGGGGGAAGGTCCAGCACTGAGGGA
This sequence comes from Uropsilus gracilis, assembly GCA_004024945.1. Classification (NCBI taxonomy): domain Eukaryota; kingdom Metazoa; phylum Chordata; class Mammalia; order Eulipotyphla; family Talpidae; genus Uropsilus; species Uropsilus gracilis. The sequence continues at coordinate 6,059 of PVHY01014779.1, read as the reverse complement.
CGCCAGCGCCCCCCACTGTGGGGGCCTTGGCTTTTTGCTGGGGCTGAGAAAGGATGCTGGGGGCACTTCCTTCCTGTCGTATCTGGGGGCTCTTTCTGGGTATTGAGGGCAGAATATATGGGGTCCTGCTGCCTGGGTTGGCTGTGAGGGAGAAGAATGCTGGGAGTCCCTGGTAGATCATCTCAGGCAACCTCCAGGCAGAAGGGGCGTGAGGGGTGATATGTGTTCCACACCTATGTGTGCACTTCTGTTGATAAAAGGATTGGATGTCTGAGTGGTAGGTGTAACAGAAATTGGGGCCTGAGGGACCAATGGGGGGGGGGTGTATGAGGTTGCCCATCAGCTTTCTTAGGAGGCCTGGTTGTGCCCTCAGGCTGAGGTTGGAGCCTATTTGGTTATGTATGACTGGTGCTGGAGGCTGGGTGGTATTGAGGGGAGAGGAAGTAAAGCTATATGGAGCCAAGCCATTATTTTATGAATCAGTGAGTGGTGTGTGTGTCCAGTCCTGGGTGTCCTGGCTGCCTGAACCCAGAACTTATGGGTGCTGAGCGTAGAGCTCAACTTGGCAGCTCTCTGAATGAACCCATGAGTATTGTGTGACAGTAGTATTGGGTGAGGTTACACGTTCAGTGTGGAGTCTTCCTGAGCTGTCCCAAGTCCCATAGTCTGACACTGGGTGGTCGCTCCTCACATCTTTAAGGGCCCTTTGGCCTAGGCCAGTGTTTTTCGGTCAGGGGTAATTTTACTCCTTGGGGGGAGGTTTGGCAAAAATCTGCAGACAGTTTTTTGGTTTTTTTTTTTGAGACTAGGTCTCGCTATTTTTGCCCGTGGAACCACAGGCTCTTGTTGCCCGGGGTACCACAGACTCAATCAATCCCCAGCCTCAGCTTCCCAGGGAGCTGGGATTACAGGCGCGCGCCACCACACCCAGCTATTTTTTTGGAACTAGGTCTCGCTATGGGCCCCAGGCGAGACTTGAACCGCGATCCCTAGCCCCAGCTGCTTCATAGACTGAAGCTTACAGGCTTAAGCCACCGTGCCCGGCCTGCAGGCAGTTTTGATTGTCACAACTATGATAGTGTTATTGACCTCTATGGGGTAAGCCAGGGATGCTGCTAAACGTACTACAGTGCACAGGACAATCCCTCACAACAAAGAGATTATGCAGTCCAGAATATTGATGGTGCTGAAGTTGAGAAGCCCAGGCCTAGGCAGTGGACTTGAGAGGAAGAGGCCTCTAAGTCTCAGTTTGTGGTTCAAGTCTGAGGCCCAGTAGGGTGGATAAAGAGGGTCAACCTCAGCAGTTAAAAATCCTAGAGTCCTGCCTCCCAGCCCCCTTTGCAGTGTACCCCCTAATTAGAGAGGGGAAGGAGGCAGGTGCTAGGTCAGCTGTTGAGTGGGAGGGGGACAGCTGATCCTGTGTCTGGGTGAGGAACATTATTGTCCCAGGAGGGAAGAGTGCTGGCTCCATTACCAGGGGAGGGGCTGACTGGGGTGAAGTCTCTCTGTCTATGAGAACTTCAGCTTTACCAGCTGACTCTGCTGCTCCTCATGTCTCAGGAACCTGGGGGTAGGTGATCAGAAATGTCTTTGCTTATCTGTATACACACCTGGGTGTACACAGTAACACTCAGGACACGCCCCTGCCAACAGGCGCAGACAATCTGACTGGCTAGTCAGATACAGGCCTTGGTCTCTGCCTTGGCTTTAAGTCCCAGCTCTGCCTTTTACTTGTTCTGTGACCTCAGGCAAATTGCTTTTCTCTTTGAGTCTCATTTTCCTCCTCTGGAGAGTGGAGATGATAATATCTGTCTGAAAATGTCGTGGGACGTGGGACATTGAGTACTCAGTTACAGGACTCTGCTGATAGGATACTATTGTTCTATACACAGACCCACACTCTACAAGCCACTTGGTCACAAACAGATAGCCCACATAGGTTGTAGCCAGTTGAGTTCCAAAGAGGGCTTGCTTAAGGGGAGGGATGACCACAGTCAAGGTGTATGGTGTATTCAGACAGGCATTTTGTCCTCCCTACTGCCAATCCCCTCTCCTGCCAGGCACGCTCACAGGCTGGGGTGACTCCTTTGGGCAAGCCTACCTTGAGGTGTGGCTGCAGGAGTCTTCCACCCCCACTGCATGTGGCCTGTGCCTCCCAGGCCTTCAGCTGTCACCTGCTCAGCTGTTGCTGCCATCTGTCAGCACCCCTCTCACCCCTCCTAGGCTTGGGGCTCCCTGAGGCCCTGGTCTCACATAGGGGACCCTTATGGACCCTCCCAATTTTTGATGTCTAGGGAAAGGAGAGAATACCCTAGGGTGATCTGCCACACTCGACACAAAACTGCCCAGACACACCTGACTCCACAGAGCCACACACCAGCATAAACACAAGACAGGCGCATACGTGTGTTAGCACATCACCCATAGATGCAAACAGACGTTAACCAGGCTTCTGAGGACTCTTAACTCTGGCTGGGGGCCCAGACTGGTACCACAGCCCAGAGGGGCTGTTTAGACAGCTGTGGAAGCCACAAAAGAGCTGCCTGTTGCTTTCTGGGCCATGCAGTGGGTGTGGAACCTATGAAGTCTGGGTGGGGGTGGGGGAGTCTGGTCAGTCCTGCTGGTTCTCACTAGCAGATAGAAGTGGACTGGCTGCATCTCTTATCTTGTGCAGTCTGAACAAAACCAAGCTGAAGAGGCTGGGAATGAATTTGTGGTGCCCTGGGTCTTATGCCCTAGGCTGGGGTTGATAGATTCTAACCCTCACATTACCATCAGGTATCAGAAGCATGTGCACACATACCGAATTCTACCTGATGGAGAAGACTATCTGGCTGTACAGGTAGGAATTTGAACCCTGACCACTGACTGAGACTCCAGCTTAAAGTTGGGACTAGCTTAAGGTTTGGGACTGACTAACTGAGCCTTCTCCCACACTTGCTTGCAGACCTCGCAGGGTGTGCCTGTGCGCCGCTTCCAGACCCTGGGTGAGCTCATTGGCCTCTATGCCCAGCCCAACCAGGGCCTGGTATGTGCCCTGTTGTTGCCTGTGGAACGGGAGCGAGAGCCAGACCTGCCTGATGATCGAGATGCCTCAGGTACTGCCTGGTGTGCAGTGTGCAAATCCCCTCCCTTCCCAGTCCCTGAACACTACCTGTTTCTTCCCACCTTGTTCTGCTTCCCTCAAAACTGTCACCACAATGGTAAGGCCCTATACCCCTTTGTCCATGGAAGTCTCTGACAACCATGGCAATCCCCCTGCGTTTCTCTGGGGGTGGGAGGCCCGAACTACTGCCCCCTGACCCCTGTCCACAGATGGGGAAGATGAGAAGCCCCCACTGCCCCCGCGCTCTGGCTCCACCAGCATTTCTGCCCCCATGGGACCCAGCAGCCCCCCGGCAGCCCCTGAGACCCCTACAACTCCGGCTGCTGAGAGGTGAGACCCATCTTTCCACTGAGCGGGAAAGTCCCTTTCTCTTCTGAGAACTGTGTCCTCCCCAAAGATGAGACCACTCAAGCCTCTGCCTTACCCACAGAAACTCCTATCCCGTCTCAGCCCCCAAAGCAGTCACCCTAATCCCTTGTACCCGGATTGCACCACCTCCAGTGGTGCAACAGTACCACCTCCTCTAGGGATGTGGGGGGGGGTGGAGTGCTGGGAGAGGGTGGGCAGAGATGCCACTGACTTCTTAATCCCTCCCTGAAGTGCACCCAATGGGCTGAGCACTGTCTCGCACGAGTACCTGAAGGGTAGTTATGGGCTGGACCTGGAAGCTGTGCGGGGTGGAGCCAGCAATCTGCCCCACCTCACCCGCACCCTTGCCACCTCATGCCGGAGGCTACACAGGTACCTACAACCCCATCACCGTGCATGTCTCTATTCCCTCTGACCTATCCTCACCTGCTTCCCTGATGCGCAAATGCTGTGACTTCTGACTTGAACAGGGAGCCAGCTGTGGCTTCTGACTTTCCTCGCCTATACCCTTGTATCCTGTGGTGGAGGCGGTACTGCATGCTTGCCCCCACCTTCCTGTACTTGGGTTGGGTGGACATTTCTGGTCTGATGTCTTTCCTAGTGAGGTGGACAAAGTTCTCTCAGGCCTGGAGATCCTGACCAAGGTGTTTGACCAGCAGAGCTCGCCCATGGTAACGCGCCTTTTGCAGCAGCAGGTAAGATTGTAGGTAGGTCTCTGCTTTGGGGAATGGTTCATGCTTTGAGCCTGGGTGGTTGCCCATGTCCAAGCCTCTCTCTTTCCTCCCACAGAACCCAGCACAGACTGGGGAGCAGGAACTAGAGAGCTTGGTGCTGAAACTGTCAGTGCTGAAGGACTTCCTGTCAGGCATCCAGAAAAAGGTGGCCCAATTCCTGATCCTCTAACCCCTCACCCCAGTTCCCGACTGCTTGAATTGACCTAACTGATCTCAACCCTGCGTTTAGCATTGCCACCAGCCTCAGCTGTGCCCTCCCTGCCCCAGCATGTGTTCCCTGACCTTGCTCTGCTTCTGCCGCTCCAGGCCCTGAAGGCCCTACAGGACATGAGCTCCACAGCACCGCCAGCTCCTCTGCAACCATCCACACGTAAGGCCAAGACCATCCCCGTGCAGGCCTTTGAGGTACATGGCAGGGGGTGTCGGTGGGACCTCATGGGACACAGGGCTGTTGGAGGTAAAGGGAGCACTGTCTGCCCTGAGGTCTTTGCAGCAGTCTGCCCATCTTCTGGCCTGCAGGTGAAGCTAGATGTGACCCTGGGTGACTTGACTAAGATCGGAAAGTCACAGAAGTTCACTCTGAGCGTGGATGTAGAGGGTGGGCGTCTGGTGCTGCTTCGGAGACAGCGTGACTCGCAGGAAGACTGGACGACCTTCACACATGACCGCAGTGAGCCAGAGCCTGAGCAGGGAGGGGCGGGCAAGGTGGCTGGGGCTTCAGGGCATGGTTGGTGTGACCCATCTTCTTCCATCCCCTAGTCCGCCAGCTCATTAAGTCTCAGCGTGTCCAGAACAAGCTGGGTGTTGTCTTTGAGAAGGAGAAGGACCGGACACAGCGCAAAGATTTCATCTTTGTCAGTGCCCGGGTGAGCAAAGCATTGAATGGGGCCACGGGAGGCTGCAGGGGTCTCCTTGGATGGGAAGAGAGGGAACATATGATGTGGATATGTCATTCCTCCTGGTAGGGGTGGGTCTGACAGGACAGAGAGGATGTTTATTGAGAGTTGGTGCCTGAGGGTGGATTTGCATGTTTGTTTAATGTACATATATGGAGCACCGGTTCTGTGCTTCAGTAGCTGGTGTATAGTGGTGCACCAGACAGGCCTGCCTCTCCCTCATGATGTCTGCTACCTACTAAGTGTCCCTGTGGAGGGGGTGGGGTTCCTCGCCACCCATCTGCCCTAACTGGCTGCTGTCCCCCCAGAAGCGGGAGGCCTTCTGCCAGCTGCTGCAGCTCATGAAGAACAAGCACTCCAAGCAGGACGAGCCCGACATGATCTCTGTCTTCATCGGCACCTGGAACATGGGTCAGGCCTGGGTGGGGACTGGGGAAGGAAATAGGAGCAGCACCAGGGCAGGGGCTAACCATTCCCCATCCTCTTTACCTCCAGGAAGTGTGCCGCCTCCGAAAAACGTGACATCTTGGTTCACCTCAAAGGGTCTGGGGAAGACTCTCGATGAAGTCACTGTGACCATCCCCCATGACATCTATGTCTTTGGGACCCAAGAGAACTCTGTGGGTGATCGTGAGTGGCTGGACCTGCTACGTGGTGGTCTCAAAGAGCTTACAGATTTGGATTACCGCCCGGTGAGGGGGGTCATCTTGTCTTGAACCATCCCCTCAGAACTATTGGTTTGATGTCATGGTGACCATGGGGGCCATTGCTTGACTGGGCCTTCCTTAGTCCCTGGGCCTGATCTGTAGGAGATCTGAGTCCCATATGTAGTGAGAGAGCTTGAGCTTGTCTCCTTCCTTCCTTCCTTCCTTCCTTCCTTCCTTCCTTCCTTCCTTCCTTCCTTCCTTCCTTCCTTCCTTCCTTCCTTCCTTCCTTCCCTCCCTCCCTCCCTCC
>PVHY01014778.1:0-37609 GCA_004024945.1 Uropsilus gracilis | reverse complement strand
AAAATGACTGCAAAGGCTCTTCATTGTAGCATTGTAAGAGTATCAGACGGAAACAGCCCTGACGTCCATTGGCAAGGGCTGGTCTTTATTTATGGTTCTGCGTTGAAACACTGCATCGATAATGAGAGTGCGGCACCTCTGTGTGTACTGATGTGAGCTGATTTCCAGAATACACCATTCAGAGAAAAGCCTGGTTGAAGGTACTGTTTATGTGAGCACATATATGGGTATTATAGAGACATGAAACATCTCTGGAAAGATGTGACTGCCCTGGGGAGAGGACCCCAGTGGTGAGGGTCAGAGTGAGGCAATTTTCACCTCATATCCTGCTTACCTTTGGCAATTTGTATCTTGTGCATTTATTATCTGTTCCCCTCCCCTCCCCCCCCAAAGAAAGACAACATTTATTTAAAAATAGTACTAACCATGTGGAAAAGTATTAAGGAGAGCACTATCTCAAACTACCTACCCAAAATGGTTCAATGCATTTGAAGGTAAAAGTGAAATTACAGAGGTTTTATCTGTAAACTCATTATCTTACTGTCATTTTGAAGTTTCGCTCACTCTAAACTTCAGTCCCTGTCTTGCGGTCACAAGGTGTCTCCGAAGTTGCCACTTGTACACCAATGACCCTGCGATAGTAGATGCAGCTGCCACCTCTCAGGGGCCTCCCTAGTTCCAGGCCTTCTCCCCTAGCATCTGGAACTCTCCTGCCAAGCTGAACTTAGCCTCTCCTGGCTGAGCCCCAACTAGAGAGCCATCAAGGTGACAAAAGGACAGCCACCTCTGAGAGTCCTCCCCAAGTCAATAGCTAAGTCACATTTCACTCCCTCCTTCACCTTCTGCTGTGGTCTGAATGCTTTTGTCTCTCTACCCCCACAACAAATTCATGTATTGAAATGGCTGTCATCATCAATGTGAAGGCATTTGGCTTCTTCATGAGGGTGGAAGCTTCTAAGCAGGATTAGTGTCCTTGGAAGACCCCAGAGAAAGCCCCTTGGCCCTTCCATTGTCAAGGACACAGCAAAAAGATCACTATGAGCAAGGAAATGGTGCCTCATCAGATACAGAATCTGCCAATACCTTCACCCTAGACTTCCCAGCCTCCAGAAATGTGTGTGGTTTAGGCCACCCATCTATAGAATGAATTAAGACACCCTCCCAGCCAGGCATGGTGGCTTGTGCTTGTAAGCTTCAGCCTATGACGTGGCTGGGGCTAGGGATCGCGGTTCGAGTCCCACTTGGGGAAACAGCAAGACCTAGTCCCCAAAAATAGCTGGGTGTGGTGGTGCCTTCCTGTAATCCCAGCTGCCCGGGAAGCTGAGGATGGGGATTGCTTGAGTCCGTGGTACCCCGGGCAACAAGAGCCTGCAATTTCATGGGTAAAAATAGCGAGACCTAGTCTCAAACAAAAAAACAAAACAACAACAACAACAAAACACCCTCCATATACCCACAGCCTGAAGAGTGATTATGAACTTGTTCTGGAGCCAGAGGCACTTAAACTCAGCTCTGCCTGGAATAATAATATTCTTGCCCTCGGCTTCTGCACCTGTGAAGGGAGATAAATCATAGTACACCTTGCAGGGGCTTGAGACTTTGAGATTGCAAGTTACTGTGTTCTGTCCTGAACAGGGCTCAGGACATATCTGGAACTTGTGATGAGCTCCAGATATCTTGTTACTTACTAGACCCACAGCTGAACCCAAGAAGTCCAGGTCAGTCTTCCCACCGTCTCCATCTGCACCCTTTCTTTCCCCACCACTTCACCAACCCCTCCTCCCAGGCACTCAGGTCACTCATGTTTGGGCTTCATGACCTCCACCTGGCAGCACTTATTAAGCTTTGTCTTGAGAGAAGGCATCATGCCCCCTCCTACCTTGGTGGACAAGCTTGTCGAGTGTCCTCCTCTCTCCTGGTGGGGGGAAGTTGGGCTCAGGTGTGACCACTGATTAGCAGAGGATAGAATCAGAAGGCCATGCTGTCCCCCAGAGGCCTGACCTGACCCCAGGGGACAGAAAAATACCATTGCGTCAGTATTTGAGGTATTTCAGAAGTTGTCCCGGAGGTGGCCTAGCCATGTAAATAGCTGTCTGGGGCGAGACATTTATTAACATATTACTTAGGAGAGGAAAAGGTGGCGGGGCAGAGCACTAACTAGAGTCCAGCTAACACTGGAGGCTGGTTCTGGCCTCTAAGTGAATTGATGTGTTCCTGCGTGGGGATGGCCCTTCTCTGGGCTGGGTCTGTTTTTTATTTGGAGCCCTAAGAGCAGAATGGATTCAGATAAAATTAGCAAAGACCAACAGAAAGGACTTTTGCCCTCTGGGTGCTTCCAGGCCAGGGAGCAAGTACCTAAACCAGCCTCTGGCAGAGATGAAAGCCAGCTGAGCTGAGGGACAGACCTGGATCCCTCCTACCTTCCCCAAGTCTGGCTTCAGCACCTCTGCCTCTGACCAGGTGTCAGCCAGGACCCCAGGGGATGGGTTTCCTTGATTGTGTTACTATTTGCCAAGTACTTACTACATGTGTAACACGCAGCCCTAAGCATTACATATAGTTCATTCCCTTAACAAGCCCTGAGGCAGGTACTACCATTATCCCCATATTACAGTTGAGGAAACTGAGGCACACAGAAGTTTACGGACTTGTTAGGGGATGGCAGAGCTGGGATGCAAACCCTGAGCCCCTCACCTCTCTTCCACAACCTGGGTGCTTAAGGAACACCTTGGCTGAGGGGTCCTTCTTGGTAATCATAGTAACCCTCAACAGCAAGTGCTCAGAGTCCTGCTGGTCCTGTTTGGTAGACAAAGAAACTGAGGCTTAGTAAAATGTGAACTGACCAAGACCACATAGCTTGCAGGTGGCAGAGCCTGGATTCTGACAGCAACCCCAGGCCCTTCTATGACTCCACACAGCCCTAACCAGCACCTTGGCCCTGGCCCTAGCCATGGCTACCTCCAGTCAGTCTGCAGGTATCTAGCAAGCAGGAGGTGCAGGACCAGTTAACTTTCTGTCACGACTGTGTGCTCCCTATGGGGAGCTGCGCCAAGTGTTAGAGACCACTTCCAGATTAGACTGTCTTGGTCAGCTTCCTGTGTATGCACCAAGGGTCAGTCTGTGTCCCGATGACCCCTGCCCGGAGCAGGATGACCATGACAGAACAGATGTAGTCAGAACCGCCAGAGCGGTCAGCTCCTGAGTGCTCACCTCCTCCCCCGACACACTCAGATAATGATCTAGCGCCTTGCCAGACACCCATGCATCTTCTCACAGGGGTCTCCCCTGTATGCCTCTTTACCCTCCCCAACCCCAAGCACCCCTGCCAGTCTGTGGGGGGCAGTGGGTTCTCAGAAGGAGGCCCTGGGGCCTCGGGGGCCAAAGCGCAATCCGGGCCACATCACCCCAGAAACAGCTCCAGTTCCCTTAATACCTGGTCACACCCCCACAGATCCACAAGGCGCACACTCAAGAGTCCCACAGCTACACCCCACGCAAAGACCCGTTGCCACCGCCACGGCCGGACACGCGCAGGCGCGAACAGCCGCCACCAACGTACCCGCCTGTCGGAGCCCCGCCCACACTCGCCCCGCCCACACTCGCCCCGCCCCCTCCGGGCCCGCCCCGCCCCTTCCTGGCCCCGCCCCCGCGCCCAGGCCCGCTTCCGCCAGACCCGGTCTGGGTCAGTGTAAGTATCGACAGCTACAGTTTGGATGAGGCCGGTGCAACTCATGAAGGTGTTCGTCACTCGCAGGATCCCCCCCGAGGGGAGGGCTGCGCTCGCCAAGGCCGCAGAGTAAGAGTCCGGCACCCCCGCGCCGCCCCGCGCGCCGAGATCCCTCCTCCGGGCACTCGGGGCAGGGGGTGGAGCAGGGAAGGCGCAGCTGGGCCCGGGCCTCCTCGCTGGGATCTCTGGCACCCCTGCACGCAGCGTGGGTTCAGGCGCCGAGGGCTGCACCCGAGCGGGCTAGATGGTCGCATCCGGGGAACCCCTATTTTTCTTTGAAGAGTAGGACGGGTCCTTCCCAGGAACCAAAGTACTAAGATCTCGAGCTTTGACCTTGGCTGTACTTTCTGGCTTGTACCCACCGGGATGGTCTTGGAGTTTGAGGAAGGCTTAGGGAAAGTTAGCTGAGACCTAATTACCTCGCCCTTTGTGACTGGTGGTGGGGTCGCTGGAAGAGCTGGAGCCCTTATCAGTCATGAGCCTAGGAAGAAGGAAAAGTGCCAGTGATGCAAGGACCCGGCTGTTAATGCTTTACCCTGTGAGGTCATCTGGAGGGGTCAGGGACCCTGGCAGCCACCCTCCCGGACCCTTTGGACAGTTGACAGGGGCCTTTGCCAAGTGCTTCCCATACATAAGCCCTTTTAATCCTTGCAACTCTGTGAAGCTGGTACTACAGTGACCATTTTACAGATAAGAAAACTGGGCAAGGTTAAGTACATTGACCACCAATCGTAGCCCTCTCCGTGTGCACAACTGGGATTTGAATCCAGCTCTCTCTGACTGTAGACCTATTACTGCCTGATCCAGACTTGTCTGGCAATGTCATGCAGGGAGAAGAACATGGAACCCAGCCTCAGAAACTATTGCCTGGGGGAAAATGAGATTTATTTGTTCAGAGCAACAGGACCTTTGCTGGAAACCTGTGTGCTGAGCATTGAGGGGGAAGGCAGCAAAGGCAGAAGCAGTGGCAGGAATGATGGCAGTAGTCACACTACTGTAGTGTGTGTGTTGTGCACATGAACAGGAAGCTGCTGCAAGGTGGCCTGTCCTGGGACTGAGTCTACCAGGTGCTGCTGCAGAATGTTCTGCAGCACCCCATGTCTTGCACACATGGATCCTTGATACATGTTGGCTGCTCTGAACAAAATGTCAAGACTGGGAGGCTGGCAGCACCATTCCCAGTGCCCACGGCTGCCATGGAAGTGTATCCCAAAACTCTTCCACCCTGCTTTGATCTAATGAGAGTGTTCCATTTCATGGACTAGTCACTGGTCAGGACATGGAGTTGGACCTGGAATCCAAGCTCCATCAGATGCAGGTACCCCCATCCCTGCCACTGGCCTTCCTTCCCATCAGTTGATACTCTGGCCAGGGACCTCCAGCCCAAGAGGGTGGGAAAGCTCTTCCTTGTTTCGGACAGCTCTTCCCCTGACTTTCTCCTCCTGCTTTGAGGATTTCCACAGCCCATATCAGTGTCCTCCATTCTATGGCACCCCTTTCCCTTCAGCCCCCCTTTCAGGACAAGTATGAGGGCACCCAACACAGACCCTGACTCAACAAGAGCAAGCAGAGGCAAAGTGTGAAAACTGAGGGGCTGCAGATGTGACTGGGGGATTTGGGGCCCCAGGGCATCCCTGGGGTTAGCAGCAGTCTTTCTTGCCTTCAGCTGTGAAGTGGAGCAGTGGGATTCCGATGAGCCCATCCCCACCAAGGAGCTGGAGCGAGGTGTGGCCGGGGCCCATGGCCTGCTCTGCCTGCTCACTGACCGTGTGGACAAGAAGCTCCTAGATGCTGCAGGTGGGTGTATGGGCAAGACAGGGAGGATGCCGAGGGTATCCTGTCACAATGGGGCACACCAGCCTGCTGCTCGCTGCCTGAGCAGCTCTGCCGGGCATTCCAAGGGCATTCACTGCACTGCCAGGCCAGAGGGAGTGGTTGTGGTCTCTGCTTCTGACAGTGCATTGCTCTCTCTTCTGGCTGTGAATTCCTGGAAGGACGCCCTAGGAGGGCAAAGGTCACAGTGTGGGGAGCAGCAAGGTGCTGGGGAGAACACCCAAGGCTCTGGGTTCTCTTCCAGCCCTGCTGCTTTAATGCCCTGCTCCCTTGGCAGGAGGGGGTGGCTCAGTGCCAGGTACCAACGGGCACCCATAATAGGTTACCACAGCCTCAGTCAGGGGGCAAGGTAAACATCACCCTGTGAGGTTGTTGTCATAACGGTGTTGAGAAAAGGTCCACGCTCAGACTGCAAGGAGGGGAGGAACCAGTAAGTCAGTGCTGAGCCAACCCACACCTCAGTGTTGGCCCAGGGCTCACAGAGAGGGGATACCCCAGCTGCCTTCTGAGAGATCCTACTGGGAGGTCCCAGATGTGGCCAAAGGACAGGCCAGTGGGTAAGAGTGGGGCCTCAGTGTCACAGGTACCAAGGTGAAGCCCATCCCTGTGGCAGCCTGGGACTAGGACAAGCTGCATCATCTCCCTGTCCTGCAGTGTCTCTGCCTGTCAGATAGCATCATTGAGTTTCCACGGAGATACAGAGATGTCAGTCTCTGGTCTTGTTTCTAAGACGATGGGCAGTGGGGACTCCCACCGTGGTCCCCAGTGCTTTGAAGCTCACGGGGATATACAGACAATGCTTCTTCCACACAGGAGCCAATCTCAAAGTCATCAGCACACTGTCCGTGGGTGTCGACCACTTGGCTTTGGATGAAATCAAGAAACGGTAAACGCAGCTTGGGCTCTGGAAGGGGGTGGGAGCAAGGGGCACAGGAGCTGAGCATTTTTATTTCCTATTCCCACTTTTGGTAGGAATATGAGGTGGCTGATGGACACAGTCTGCCCCCCACGTGCACAGGCCAGTTAAAACAAGCTGGGTGGGTCAGAAACAGTGGGACCACCTGGGCAGGTAGCCCTGCTTATGAGCCTTTTGGTTTTGACCCCATAATGATCCCCTGAGTAGAACAGGCCAGTGTTGCTATTGCCTTCTAGATGAGGAAATTCAGAAAGGCTAAGTAGCTTTCTTGTCCCAGACTTTGATGTTCCTCCTTCATATTCTTCTCAAAGCGGGAGATAGCCCCAATGGGAATGAGGGCTGACCACGTGTAAGCGCTCATTCACAGCTCTGAGCTTCCGGCAGGCAGCGCAAAGAGGGAGCAGAGCAGCATCATGGAAATGTCCCCGCAGTAGAAACTGGTGAAGGTGCTTGAGGCCAGTATTACCACCAGATGTTTGATTCATAGCGGGATCCGTGTGGGCTACACCCCAGATGTCCTGACAGACGCCACCGCGGAACTTGCCGTCTCCCTGCTGCTCACCACTTGTCGCCGGCTGCCGGAGGCCATGGAGGAGGTGAAGAAGTGAGTGGCACCCATGGGAAGGTTTGCTCTGCCTGAGAGAATGGGTTTCTGGAACACCTAGTGTGGTCCTGGCATCAGACCCAGCTCCACATGTGCACCGTCTAGTTAGGGGGGTCAGACTCAGCCAGAATACCAGTGTCAGCATACCAGGTAGAGCTGAAATAAACACCCTGGAGGGAAATTGTGAGAGAACAGAGCCAGGCGGTGAGGCATGTGCATCAGGGAAGGCTTCATGGAGGAAGTAGCCAGTGGCATGCTCCTGAACACTTCAAGGGACCGTCCGCCATCCCACCTTGCCATTCAGGAATCCAAAAAGCTCTGAAAACTGAAGGTTCTTTCATCAGTCTTTTGGTAGCAAAACCTGACCGGAAATAACAGACGACTCTTTTGGTTTTTATTTCTCTCACTCAGTGTGAATCTTTGTATTTTGCGGTATCAAACACTCATGTATTTTCTAAATCTCTTCTAAATCTGGAAACTTTTTAAGTCTGGCCTGAGGGTTTCAGTCAGGGATTTGGGTCTGTCAGTCCAGAACTGGCATTCCAGCTGGGGGAGGCATTCCAGGAACAGGAACCACTGGAGCAAAGTCCAGAGGCCATGCAAGTACAGGCCTTGGAGAGTCCAGTGCTGGCAGGGTGGGGTGGGGTGTCAGAGGCAGGATCCGAGCAGCGTGGGGCCGATGAGCCCCAGTGTCCTGCTAGGGAGCCTTCGTGGTTGTGACGTCTCTTGCCTGTCCACCCAAGGGGGTGGGTGGGGTGGGAGTATGGTTTTATTTCTTGTTGCTTCTGTGGTACCCTGAGTACACTGGTTTTGGAATCCCAAACCTGAGTTTGCTCTCAGCTCTCACCTGGCTTTGTGGACGCAAGCAGCTTTCCCTTTCTGGTCTCAGTTTCCCCGTTTGCATAATGGGATGGGAAATTGTCAGGCTGCTTCTTCAGATCTGGGTCCCTGGTGACTTTCAAGGAAGAGTTATTCCTCCTGCTTATCTGCAGCACTGAGTGGCGATGGGTGGTCTTCCTGTCACGCTCAGTTCTCTGACCTGGAGGCCAGCGTCTCCACCTTGGCCCAAACCCCTGGCCTGGGAGTTCCACTGTTGCCTTGTGGTATGAAGCCAGGGCTTACCCATCTCATTCCCTCCCTGCAGCGGTGGCTGGACCTCGTGGAAACCCCTGTGGATGTGTGGCTACGGCCTCTCGCAGAGCACCGTCGGCATCATCGGGCTGGGGCGCATAGGTGAGGCCCCATTTACCTGCTTGCCTGCCCAGCTCTCATGTTGGGCCCCACCTCTGCCAGCAGGCAGAGGAAGGGCCCTTGGTTATCAGTGCCTTCTGCATACAGTAGGGATATCAGTAAGGCAAAGACGTGGCTTCATAAAACATAGGCCAAACAGGCCGGGCATGGTGGCACATGCCTGTAGGTCGCAGCCTAGGAAGCCATGGTTGGGGACAGGGATCTCGGTTCAAGTCCCGCCGGGGCACGTAGCGAGACCTAGTTCCAAAAAAATATAGCTGGGCGTGGTGGCGCGTGCCTGTAATCCCAGCTACCTGGGAAGCTGAGGCTGGGGATTGCTTGAGTCTGTGGTACCCCAGGCAACGTGAGCCTGCGGTTCCAGGGCAAAAATAGTGAGACCTAGGGCCGGGCATGGTGGTTCGTGCCTGTAAGCTTCAGTCTATGAAGTGGTCGGGGCTAGGGATCGTGGTTTGAGTCCCGCCTGGGGCCCGTAGTGAGAACTAGTTCCAAAAAAATAGCTGGGCGTGGTGGTGCGTGCCTGTAATCCCATCTACCTGGGAATCTGAGGCTGGGGATTGCTTGAGTCTGTGGTACCCCGGGCAACATGAGCCTGCGGTTCCAGGGCAAAAATAGCGAGATTTAGTCCAAAACAACACAGCACAGGAGTTACTCGAGCTCGCTTGATGGTATAAGTAGGTTGTAAGAGCTGGGGTTCTGTGTGATGATGGCTCCAGGCAGCTAGATGAGAACGATGAAGGCTGAACTGGGACTTTTGGGAGTGAATTGAATTACTTGTGGGAGCTCTTACTCCCCCAGGTCTGGATTCTGGAAGGCCACTTGACTTGTAAAGTCCTATGTCAGGAACTAGAGGGACTGGTGGGTAGAGTTTATCTGGGATTCTACAAGTGGGCAGAGAGATTTTTTTTTTCCTGTTTGGAGAAGTTTTACAGGAATGCTTAAGCCCAGCCAGGCAGCCTCAGGTGCCTGAGCCCTCGGGGCAGTGCTGAGGGTGGAGAAGAGAATGTGCTTGGTCAGCCATCAGCTCTGCCATCACATTAGACTTGCTTGAATGACCTTGTCAGCTCTGGGACATCTTCTGAGTCTAAAAACCTAACTATCCAAATCTGCCTTAGCCACAGCATATGTGAAATGGTCTTTGGGGAGAATTGGCAGTTTGTCAGTGCTGTCACAAAGTCAAATGGGGTCTGAGGCTGCATTAAGAGAAGCAAAGAATCCAGGAGGAAGGAGGGGACTGTTTGGTCACACTTCTGCTAGGATGCCAGGTCCAGTTCTCAGGGAAGGTTAGCACTGACCCTAGAGGCTGGGCATGGTGGTGCATGCCTGTAAGCAGCAGCCTAGAAAGCGCAGCACGGACCAGGGACCACGGTTCGAGTCCCACTTGGGGCAACGTAGCGAGACCTAGTTCCAAAAAAATCGCTGGGCGTGGTGGTATGCTCCTGTAATCCCAGCTACTTGGGAAGCTGAGGCTGGGATTGCTTGAGTCTGTGGTACCCTGGGCAATGTGAGCCTGTGGTTCCACAGGCAAAAATAGCGAGATCTAGTCTCAGCAACAACAACAAAAGACCCTAGACGGCTGGGACCCTGTAAAGACAGCGTCTGTCTCCAGAACTGACAGGTGGTCTTGCAGACCATGGGCTGTGTGAGCAGTGTGGACTGGCCGAGGGCTAGTTACCCCAGCATAGGACCAGTCAATCCTGGGCTGAGCTGATGAAAGCTCTGCCACTAGAGACTCCCTAGCCCTGGTGCTCCTGGATGGTAGGGGGAGGGCAGTGGACATGTTGGGAACAAGCCATGACTCTGACTCCTCGCCACCAGGCCAGGCCATTGCTCGGCGTCTGAAACCATTTGGTGTCCAGAGATTTCTGTACGCAGGGCGCCAGCCCAGACCTCAGGAAGCAGCAGAATTCCAGGCGGAATTTGGTAAGGAAAACGTTGATGTTCGTAGGCACCCATTGGTCATGGGGCTCCCCGTTTTCTGTAGTGGTAGCATTTACACACAGAATGCAAGCACAGCAGCTCTAGGTTTCAGGGGCTTGCAGCCTCCCTTAGGTGTGATGTAGTCTGCGGCCTCCTGGGCACAGAGCAGTGCCCAGGAGAACCGGGAAAACTCACTGTGGAGTTCTCTCCCAGTGCCAGGAGAGCACTCACCTTCTGCCTCTGAGACCCTTGTTGCTGTTCTGGTCTGTTGACAGGCCACCCACAGGTTTGGGTTCTGGAAGGCCCTTGACTTGTAAAGTCCTGTGTCAGGATCCAGAGGGGCCAGTGGGTAGAGTTTAGTTGTCAGATTTTCTCCTTTCACTGAGTTTCTCTAATAAAGTGCTACCCTTGCATGTGCTCTCTGTCCAGGTGCCAGGTGGTTTGAGCCCCCTGGTAGGGTTGACGGCTAGATGAGCACAGGCTAGATCTCAGCCTTTCCTTGCCTCCTTGGCATGTTTGGTCTAGAAGATGGAAAGAACCAGAGTGGCCCAGACCCTTCTGTGATCTTGAACAAGTTCCCACCATGCTCTGCCTCTACTGCCCCATCTGTTAGACCAGGGGTCCTATGCCAGGATTCCATAAGCGGTTGTTGACTTCTAGTTATCAGGGTTCTCCAGGCCTTCAGGAAGTATTTTGGGAGTTCCCCGTTAGGGAAGAGGTCAGGTCTGGTCTCCTACCTTCTTTCTCTGATGGTGCCCTGCCTTCCCCCAGTGCCCACTCCCCAGCTGGCCGCTGAGTCTGATTTCATCATCGTGTCCTGCTCCTTAACACCTGCAACCAAGGAACTCTGCAACAAGGACTTTTTCCAGCGGATGAAGAAAACAGCTGTGCTTGTCAATATCAGCAGGTAGCCTGGGGCCTACCAACATCCTGGGGTCTCTGGACAAGCTTTGCTGCTGTGTTCGGAGACTTCCCTGCCCCCCTGAATTGAATAGACTTGGGCCGAGCTCATCACTCGATGTAAACCAACCTACCAGCCAAGCCAGAAATACAGTAAAGGCCATGGGCATGTACCCCAGGGTGGACAGAGGAGCCGTCAGAACATGCTGTAGGTCCCAGCAGTACCCCAGTCTTTCTTGTGGCCGGGACACACAGTAGCGTTGGCTTGGGGACTGAGGGGATGGTGGCAGCGAGTGAGCAGGTAACCGTGGGCAGGCCTGTGTTCCTCTGCAGCTCTTAACTATCCTTATTGTTGAAATCTCTGTGCTCTAGGAGAGTCAGACCCCCAAATCCACTTGTCTTGGTTCCTCAAAATGTCCCCAGGGTACTTCAGGCCACTGAGCATGGTATAGGTGCAGACATTCCTCTTCTGCCTCTCCACTGTTTCCTAGCTGGTGCCCTCTGTACCTGCTAAAATCAGTTCAGGGGCAAAGATACACTAAGAATGGATTGGATAAGGTCATCCTGAGAGCTTGGCCACTCCAAGGCACCGGAATTACTAGTGAAAAGAATTTTAGCTAAAAGAAGGTGACCTAGGGGGTGGACTGGAACTTGCAGGTACATAGGGTTTATGCTGACCGCCAGCTGTGCCGTAGCTTCTGGTCACTGAGTCCCACAGGTAGTGGGTACAGAAGCAGGGCACTGTGTCATTAATTATTGCATTATTATTCTTCAGTCTGTAGCAAATCTGTTCCTCACTTCAGTGGTTCAGTCACAGGAAGGCTCACTCAGATCTGTGTAGTTAGGTGTATCTGAAACCGGTGAAAAGAAAAAAAAAAAAAAAGACTTTTTGACATGAACTTGAACGCCTCTGCCTGCTTCTCCCTAGGAAGCAGGCTCAAAAGTTATTTAGCATTTTTACTGTTTACATACTATTTGTATGTAAAAATCAGCTACCAGCTTTTTTCTGCTCTCCCCCTCTCTCAGACCTAAAAAAGAAAGAAAAACTTAGAAACACAGTTTGCCTCAATTTACCCTTTTAGACTTCCGTGGGTTCTTTCCACCATCCCCAGCCTTCTCACCAAAATCCCAAGCCAAACCAAGACTCAGAGTGCAGACTAATTTATTTTTAACAAAGTGATTTCCTAATTACTGCAAAAAGAAACATGTAGTAGATCTCCGATTACTTCTTTCTCCCCCTTGTGTCTTTCTAGAAGAAAATTCTAATCAAGGCCATTCTCACATTTTAGCATATCTTCCTTAAAATCTGCAATCTTAAACAGGAAACAATGACACTCAGGGGGGGTAGGCACCCCCTATCATATCCACGTAGCTAGGTGTACCTGTGTAGCTAGCTAGGTGTATCTTGTTTTTGCCCTATCTGGCTGGTACCTGGTGACAATCTGCAGTGGTTCTCAGCCATTGGCTCTGGGACCAGCCAGATCAGAAACACCTGGAGGGGGCCCAACAAATGCAGATTTTTTAATCCTGTTCGTGCTAGTGGATGTCAGTAAGCTGTAACCCTCCCTGTCTCCCTAATGTGGTTACTCCCTGTCTGACAGAGGGAAACCCGGGTCACAGAGAATCTGGCACACTTGCCTAAGGTCACATAGCTGGAAAGTGGCAGGCCGGGGTGTTCTAAGACTCTCTTCCTATATGCCTCACTCTACGTATACCTGTAAGACTGCTTTGAAAGTCAGTGCTGAGACCTGGACTGGTGGAGAAATTCATTCTTTGGGTTCTGCCCGAAAGGTGGAGGGTGAAGGGAATTTCAGGGGCACCTACACCTCACTGTCATTCCCAGGGGAGATGTGGTCAACCAGGATGATCTGTACCAGGCCTTGACCAGTGGTCAGATTGCAGGGGCTGGACTGGATGTGACGACCCCGGAACCGTTGCCTACAAACCATCCTCTCCTGACCCTGAAGAACTGTGGTAAGGCCTGTGCTTTTTCCAGTGTGGTCACCCATCACCTCTCTGGGACCATGAGCCAGAGGAGGGCTGAGGTCCTGTGTGAGGCTACCTCGAGGATACCCAACACCAAGGGACACAGGCAGGGTCGCATGCTTGCACTTAGCAGCACTATTGCATTACAACAGGGAGAGGCCTTCTGCGCTTGCAACACTCGATCCCTTACCTGTGAGAAGTAATTGTAGGGGTGAGTGGGTTTGTTTAAAATAGTGGGTGAAGCTGGGTGTGGTAGCACGTGCCTGTTGTCCAAGCGCTGGGAGGCAAGAGGCCTGGGAGTGCTTGAGTTTGTGGGGTCAAGACTACCCCAGGCAACACAGCGAGACCTGGTTCTTGAAAAAGCAGCTGGGTACGATGGCGGGTGCCTGTAATCCCAACCTGGGAGGCTGAGGCTGGGGATCGCTTGAGTCTGCGGGATTGGGACTACCCCAGGTAACATAGCGAGACCTAGTCTCAAACAGAAAAACAAAACAATGAGTGATCGAATGTCCTATACCCGTAGCTATACCCGTGCCCTTCCCCACTCAAGGGTGAACCTGGTTGTTAGTCTACATTAAATGTGAGCAACACAGGTGTCATTACAGTACACTTTGTGTATTTAGAACTCGTTCCAGTTATTAAGCCTTTCTCTTCTTGACTCCAAACCCGTTCTAGAATATTCTGATTTGTGCTGTAGAGCCTGGAGCCTGTTAGGAGCCTGGCAAGAGCGGTTAACAGACTTGTGCCTCCTACCTTCTTTCACATCAGTGTGTTAGCGGCACTTGGCAACTTCGGTTGGCAGCAGCAGCTCCTCCCCATAGTAGCTGGTGAATCTCGTTTAGTTTTCCCAGCATCTAGATAACCACATGTCCCCTTGGGGATAGTCCCAGCTAGTCAGTGCCCGTCCACGGGTTGCAGCTCCGGGAGGGCCTCCCTTTCTTCCCTTCATCCCCCAAGCTCTAGGGCAGACAGATGCTTCTAGACACTGGGACCTGTCACCTCACCCGGAGTAGGGACTGATCAAATGCAGGGTGCTGCCTCCAGGGCCCTGGGTGCTGGGACCTTGGTGCATTTTTAACCAGGTGTTACTGCTGTGGGCCCGGAGCCATCTTTTGAGGACCATTACCACGTGGGTCTCCTTTTAGCATCCTCTGTTACCTAGTTATAGTTCTTCAGGTAGCTGGTGTGGTTTGTCCCTAGGCTGGTATGTAGCTGTGAGTGCTTAGGCCGCCTGGCCTGTCCGTCCTTTAGTCAAACCCAGTGGAAGTCACCGCTTCCACTGTCTTCTCCACCATGAATGTGGCCATTCTTGCAGCCCTTGGGAATCCTACTGCCTCCACCCTGAAGCCAGCTGAAAGGAGCACTGGCTGCAGTGTCCAGCCTGCTGCCCACGGCCAGGGCGGCTTCCCCACCCCTCCAAGGCCTGGGAGTTGAACTCAGACTCCTGGGTACTGCTTTGAAAAGGTGTTCTTCGGGGCAAGTGTTGGTAGAGGGAGCTTGCCAGCCCAGCATTTCATCTTGTGTAGTTATTTGTGTGGCTCAGAAGCTGTGTGGCATCACTTTCAGGGGTGCAGAAACTCCGCAGCCGCACTGACCTGTCTCCCTCTGATAATTGAAGGGCCAACTAGACCCCTGCTAGCCTGACATTCTTGTATTTGGGATACACCCCTTGTCGCCCTTGCCTGTATTTCATAGCCTAGGGTCTTTTTACTGTTATCTGACCCTCAGCTCTGGGGAAATGGAATGTTCAGTGACAGCAAGGCAGGCAAATGAAGACAAGGCCCCTTTGTTCTTACTGGCAGAAAGACCTGCTTTAAAGGCTCCTAAGCCCTCCTTCTTCTCCTTTCCAGTGATCCTGCCCCACATTGGCAGTGCCACCCACGGAACCCGAAACACCATGTCTTTGTTGGCAGCTAACAACCTGCTGGCTGGCCTGAGAGGGGAGCCGATGCCACGTGAACTCAAGCTGTAACCAGATGGGACCTGGAGGGCCAGGAGAAAACACTCATTCAGGCTTGATTTGGGCCCACAGGATGGAAGCCAAGGAAGGAAACCTGATCTGTATAGATTCTTCAGAGGGAGCTGGTGCTGCGGGATGTGTCTTCAGCTGGAAACTGAGCCAAAAAATATGCAGTTCTATTAAATGATTCTCTGAGACCGTCTCTTCCTGTAACTGGGAGAAGCTAGTGAAAGAGCATCTGCTTATCAGTAAGGACATCTAGTGCCCTGTGGACTGCTGCCCACCCCAATCCTCAGTTTTTAGCACTAGAACCTACCCAAACCAAGCTACCCCTCACCTGCTCACATTCCTTCATGGGTCTCTCGCTGAGGCTAGAAGAGCCGTACCAGAATCTGCTTTCTGGACCAAATTAAATATTCATGGCCAAGAGAACTACATTAGATCACAGTACCTTTATTTATTTTTTGGTTGAGAATAATTTGTTTTAAAATGCTTCAGCACCTTCACATTTTGTCTACCTCTTCCCACCTCCACCCGTACAGTTCTAATCACCTCCTCACTGGATTGCTCCGCCCCAAGGCTTGGCTATCAGCACTACCAAAGCCCGGCTCCTGCCAAACGGCAGGTTCCAGCTCTTCCCCCCAGCTCTTCCTGTAGCCAAGCCAAACTGGCAGATGGGGCTTCCAACCTGGGAAGCAGGTTAAGTGAGCAGCAGAAAGCAGGTCCTCTAACAGTGAAACTGGGTGGACAGAGAACAAAGCTTCATACACATCTATAGCTCAGAGACAGGGCAGGGAAGGCAAAGGGCTTAAAACTTGAGGGGAGCAACCAATTACTGCTATTAACTGACAGCATTAGAGTACTTTCTAGGAAACCTGGCTTAAAAACAAAACATAAATAAAAAAGCAGGGTTAACTGAGAAGTAATTCTCCCCCCCCCCCCTTTTTTTTTTTAATAACCTAAGCAGAGAAAAAAGAGCACATATTAGGTACAAGCACAAATGTGGTTAAGTTTTTTATTTCAAAATCTCACTATTGGCCAGCATAGCACCACTGACATGGGCGCCCTGAAAAAATTTTGATTTTTAATCACCGGAATGATTATGCCAGGCTTTAAGGCTAACCAACAAAGTTCAAAGTTAGAATTCAGGTAGGAACTTACAATCAGAAGAACCCTGGAGCTGGTTTCTCAGGGCACCTCTGAATTAGTTTTTAAGTGCTACAGCAGCATGTGCAAGGACTCTGGCCCACAGCCTGCTTTCTCACGTGTAGAAACTGATAGACTAAGAGGTAGATGAGATTCCAGATTCCATCTAGCAGTGGAGAGACAGGGCTCCAGCCGCTGTATCAAGAGGCTCCGAAAGCCAAGTCCACTTCAGCCTGAGCTGAGCTGAGGGGCAGCCAGGCATCTCGTGATGGCCAAGGAAGGCAGCCACCGCTTTCCCGGTGTCACCGGTTCCTCTCCCTAGGCCAGGCGGGGCCTCTCGCCTCCAAGCTGACCCACCTGCCTCCCAAGGCTAATCTCACAAGACAATGCTCTCCACTTCGCGTAGAGGGATGGATGCAGAGCCGCCTCGCATCAAGTCAGGACATGACTGCCAACAATCAGCCACACACACAACTGAACTTCCCAGGTGATCCCTCCTCTTCCAGCGGTCTCTTCCCCACGTCTGCTGCAAAGGAGAGGACTCATAGAGGTTTCGCTTAGGCTTTCCTCCCTGGGAACCAGTTCATAGGAGATGCTATGAACGTTATGAGTTTATCCACAGACAGATGTTTAACTGCACACACGAGATTAAGAGAAAACACACTAATTTTTGTTTTAGGCTATACCTACTTAGCTTTCTAAACAAGAACGGAAGGATTTCTCTCAATTATGCACTATGGTTCAGTGTCTCTAAAAACACTAGAAGATGAACTCATGTTCATGCGTGAACTGAAACTGCGGAGACACATTAACCTGTGCTGTTCCCCGGGAAGACGCGAGCCAGGGCGCAGCCACAGCCCTGACCGCACAGGGTCAGAAGATGGCCAACTGAGGCTGGGGGAGGGGGGCAGCAGTAGGCCCCCCGGAGGCCCTGGTAGTGACCCAGATGTCTCCTGAACAGTCTCAGATGCTACTTACTGACTTGCATCTGGGCTCTGGGCTGCCCAGCCCAGTGTGGACACTGCTGCATCTGGGTTTCCCACAGCTGTAAACGTGATTGTTGGGCTGGGGAAAAAAAAGTTTTCAAGGTCTGTATTTGTAAACCACAGTACCTGTCAGTAATAAAAGCCATGGAGGGGGGAGGGGAGAACGACATTACTTTTGGTTGGTTTGTAACTGAAAACAAAAATCCAGGCCTGGGAAAGATGCCTGTGGGGCTGAGTGTTTAAGGAAGCAAAGCAGGGACTGGATGGGCTCCTCACTGGGTGAGGTGTGTCAGGATGGACTGTGTGAGCCAAGGGTAAACGTGCCAGGAAAGGTCCCACGTCCCTCCCTATCATCAGAACCAAGACAAACACGAGCTCTTTTCTGACTTCCAAACATGGAACTGTAACATATGTAATACAAGTTGGTTAAAATATTGCTAAAACAGCACATACAGAAACAATACCTTACTTGTCACTTCCCTACAAGTACATATTTCATTTACAACCAGGAAATACTGTTAGCACATCTGTCCAATAGTGATGTTCTCAAAAGTATATATACCTAGCAGTCCAGAGAAGGCTCGCTCCAGACCCAGTGTCAGCACCATCAGAGTGTGGTGTCTGTGACTGCAGGTTAGACAGAAATAAAAAATACAGTATTTTGAGGCCTAGGCCGAGCTCATGATACACTTTTAAAGCATTTGTGGCAACCGAGTATGTCTTCAAGAATCTGCCTTGTAAACAGACAAGTTGCCACTGGGTACACGTAAGTGTGTTTTTGCATCACTCTGCAGGTATAGAATATCCCCATCCAGGAGTATAGGAAATTCAATTAAATGCTTTAGTTTTATAAAAATTGCTAAAAAAGTCTTTGCACTTCAATTTTTAATTTTCCAATGTGCCACAACATCAATTACAAACTACTTTCTGACTCAATCCTAAGGAAGAACTTGAGGATCTCATCCCTCTGTGAGTGAGCATTTCAACAGAAATGCAGCGGCACGACCGTTACGAGCGTTAGCTCTCCATTCACTACTCGTTGAAACTGGCAAGAGCCGCTGTGCAGCCTGAAGCCTCAACTCAGCAGCCTGTGCCACTGACTGCGAGGTGTCCACTTCCGTCCCGCACCGCGTGATCTTGAGGCGGGGGTTAGAGCAAAGTGCTGGGCAGGCTGCTGCTCTGCCAGCGCAGGCAGGTAGTCTTCGAGTGTTTGTACAGATGGCTGGACTGGCTGAACCGCTTGCCACATTTCAGACAGGCGTAGGGCTTCTCGCCTGTGTGAACGCGGATGTGCTTCTTGCAGTCAGTCAAGGTCAGAAAAGTCTTGCAGCAGATCTTGCAGGCATACTTGCGCGCTCCCTCTACAACCAAGACGTTGTGCTCCGATAAGGCCTTCTTGCACTTGGACAGGACATCAGCAGACGCCCTGGTCAACTGCGGAGGGCCAGGCTGGGAAGGATGGCCGTTTTCAAATGAGGATGTGGCCCCATTCATCAGCAGCTGGGAACTGGCGGGGTTTTCTGGGATCTGTGAGCTCCTGACAGAAGTTACCACCGGCATCTTGGGAGCTATACGGCGGTAGTATGGAAAGCTGCTGGCTCCTCCTCTTGGGGAGCCCATCATTACCCTGGAGAAGGAGGAGTGGAGGCCCAAACCAGACCTGGAAAAATCCATCCCAAACTGTTCTCCTCCTTGGTAGCCCGAAGTCTGCACACATGGCAGGCCCATCACGTCCTGCATAGGCCTAACAAAGTGGGAGTCGGCAGGCTCACTGAATGGGTTCTCCACATGAGAGCCAGAGGCCGAGGAAGGCGCTCCCGCAGGTCCAGCCTCTGGACTCAACAAATACGGGGCCTCTCCTTCCAGCCTGCAGTCACTAGTGGTGTTTGGGATATTATCATCATTGTTCTGATTTGCAGGAAAGTTACTTCCTCTGCTCTTGTTAAGAAAATTTGAAATGCTAAAAGTGGATTTATGTTCTAGGTTATTTGTGACTTCCAAAATATGAATGTCTCCTACCCTGTCAGTGCTAGACTGAGGATCCGAAAAACTCCGGTCACTGCTTTCAGGGCTAAGGTCAATCTTCTCAGCACTGACCACAACTCCCTCCACTTCCACAGATTCACTGCCTTCTGCCTGTGAGGTCACATCGCTGACTTCGTCTTGAGGCTCTGGAGAGCTCAGGGGCTCGGATTTTACCACTACTCTCATGTGCTCCTTGTCACCAAGGCCAACCTCAGGATTTTCACACTGAAAACCACTTTTTTCAGTTACGGCTTCCTGCTCAAAACTTGCCTCAACCTGAGTTGCACGGGAGGCCATGGACAACTGTGTCATGTTGCCAGCACTGTTGTCAGACTGGCTGGGCACCTGGGCATCTTCTTGAGCACCATAAGACTGGTCAAACATGATGGCACTGTCTTCCTGGTTGTCGGTCATGCCATCAGCCTTAGGGTTATCCACAATTTTCAGAGAATCTGGTGAAAAGAACTCCTCTCGAGAGTGAACCCCCGATGGTCCATTCTCGGGCGTGACGTCAGAAATGGCAGACTCATCCAGGTTGGGCCGGAGGCGCTGTCTGGCCCGCTCCTCTGCAGACTGCTTGCGC
Source organism: Uropsilus gracilis (assembly GCA_004024945.1). Classification (NCBI taxonomy): domain Eukaryota; kingdom Metazoa; phylum Chordata; class Mammalia; order Eulipotyphla; family Talpidae; genus Uropsilus; species Uropsilus gracilis. Next base: position 17,775 of record PVHY01014778.1, on the reverse strand, counting down.
TTATGAAGGCGTCTCATGGGGAAGGGTGTTCGCTGGTCCAGGTTACTGCGGATCGATGAGCTCATGGGCGCTGGCTGCTCCTCACCACTCTGGCTAGAATTGAGGGCTGAGCTCACAATGCTTAATCCCAGCTGCTGCAGCATAAAAGAGCGCTGCATACGGGCACTCTGCTCCTGAACACGCTCACTGGGGGGAGACATGGGCAGCGTCCTTGTCGTTAGGTAATGTTTACATGCCTTAACAACAGAGTTCAAATGCAGGTGAGAGGCTGCCAATAAGACATCCATAACATTGCTCTCCCCCAGCATGAGGGTGGAGGTATACATCATGTCAATCAGTGCTGCAAAGGCCTCCGCTGTCACTACCTCACTATCCAGCTGGATCATATTCATGGTCTGATCTCCCTCTGCTACTGAGAATAGGGCTCGGAAGTGCGTGCTGCATGCTGCCAGTATGGAGCGGTGAGCTTTAAAATGCCTATTCCCCACCACGATGACACAATCACAGAGTTGGCCATGAAGTCTCTGGTAATTCAGTTGCTGGAAGATCTGTTCAAAGTGTCCAGGGAAATCCATGATCCTGTGGGAGAGACAAGAAAGTGTTAAGACTGAGAAAAGCTTTAGGCAAAGTCAGAGCACACAGGGATGATGAGAGGAGACACATGCACGATCAACCTTGGACTCTGAAAGCTAATAACATTTCTCGTAATGGACACACGGACTAGCAACCTGTCAAATAAGCAGCAAATGCCAATTTGGTTAACACACCTGGAAGCGTCAAACATGGGGAGCAGCAACTGGCTGTTTACAGGCTCCTCTTCACCCTTCACTATTAACTTAATGCTTGTGTGAGAAAAGACCAGCATGTGGGTAAGGTATATATCACAGAAGTTGGTTAGAGTTCTGCATTCCAAGGACAATTAAAAAAGCTAAGAAGTTTCAGTCTTTAGCAACTTTAAATAATTGAAAAGGGCAAATCAATATTAGTGGAAAAGATTTCCTGTTACAAATGGTAGTGGATTGTATGCATGCATTTACCTCCTACTCCTTCCTGAAATCCCATTAAAAAGACACTAAAGCTTTTGTTTTTGTTATTTTGAAGGGACACATCCATGAGGAGAAAAAAAAAATGGAAAGAACCTATCAATAGCCTTTAGGACGGTGGTGAGCAGTAAGAGTGCTGACTTAGCATACATGGGAAGCTAAATTCCACACTGTTAGTGGCTAATAACCTGACTTACAAATATAAGCCCCTCATCGATCAAAGATTAGAAAACTGGGTGCTGAGGTGACAGGGAAATAGAGTGAAGTTGACATTAAGAGAGAACTGGCTGGAAATCTAGTTCAAAAAATAATCTAAAGGACTCTTTACCTATGCCACAGACACAATAAATCTATGGAGTTAGAAGGTAGACTAATGGCTATCTGGGGCTGGGTACAGGAGAGGGAAGGACAGTAAAAGGGAACAGGGTTTTTGCAGGTGAAGGTAATATTCTCAAACTGGACTATGGTGATGATTACACCACTAATTTTACAAAAATGTTTGAACTATATACTTAAAACAAGGAATTTTATGGTATTTACCTTATATCTCAATAAAGCTCAACAAGTTATACTGCAATATTTTTAAATTCTTAAGAAAAAACAAGGGATGAACAAGCTCTAAAGCCATTTGGTCAGAGTCCATTTTGAACTGTTTGACTTCCATAGAGCTAAACTGCTTGGGCTATCACATATGCCACTGATATTATGGATTTGTTGCATTTTTTCTTAAGGTGTAATAATGTCATTCAGTTTTTTTTTTTTAAAGACAAAAACATTACATTTACAGAGGTAAATGAAATTTTTTGTAAGTATTAAAAGATAAAAGGGGGGGGGGAGAAGAGTCCACTTGGCCTCTGGGGAATATAATTTCCCAGGACTGCATTGGCACCATTAAACATCTATACATTTTCACTTGGACTGAACAAAAACTAGAACATGCTTATTCTCTTTTAAAAAACAGCTACACTTCTAGGTATTCTACTGATTGCAGATTCAAAGTCTCTGACTAGCAATCCTGACAGATTAGATACAGGGTCAATAACCCCAAAGTGACACACCTCAGTGCCCTATGACCACTGACTATCTGGAAGTCAAAGGAACCATAGAGTTAAAAGTCATCTTTTTTTTTCCTCTCAGGAGAATAAAGCTCTGGTTGTCTGGGCTGGAGAGAGGCAGAATCTAATGGCTAAAACCCAGGATACAAACACATGCAGACTGACTATCTCCAGTGTCTGGCACTGGAGATAAAAGGTTCAAAAAGACAGAGCCAATCCCTGCCCTAAGGAGTAACAACTAATAAACATTCAACTCCAATAAAGTATTGTACGTCCTATGTAGGAAAGTACAAGATGCCATCAGAGAACATGAAAGACCTCTGATTGGTGGAGGCGAGAGTATGGGAGGTCTCCTGGGGAAGGAGCCTGCAGGCCCCTGCTGGACTTGGGGTGAACCAGACTCTGTACTTAGAACATAGGAGCTGCCACACTGAAAACCAGAATTTTCAGTTAAAGTCACACAGAAGGTAAGACATGCCCTCTCTTCCCCCAACTCTGATAGCTGCTCAGCTATCAGTAGACTGGCAGCCAGACTACTTGGGTACCCATTTATTTCTCTATGGAAAAGCCCACTAGTCCTCAAAGCCCACCCATTCAGCTTTCAATCAGTTACTACTTTATTTTTAAATATGAAGCATTAAGGAGCACCATCAACTGGGGGAAAAGAGGTATCTCTAATATGTAAGTGAAAGCAACAAAGAGGCACTTGGAAGAAACAAACAGTACAGAAGAATAAAGAAAAGCAGGAGGAAAAACAACACTGTAATTAACATCCTCAGAGAGATAAGATACCATTATCCATGAAAGAAAAAGGAATCTATATAGTTGTGTATGTAATCTATACAATTGTGTGTGTTCCAAATATACTGAATGTCCGCAAAGCAAGAAAATTACTGGAAACGAGTTCCCAAAACTGAAGCTACGTATTCAGACTAAAAAGGTGTACCAAGTATTCAACAACATGAATGAAGAAATCCCTGCAGTAGGTTCATTACAGTGGCATTCTAGAACACTTGGGATAAAGATCCTGAAAGTTCTTGGCTTTTTCTGCCATTAGCCTCTATGACCAGCACCTGTGGTACTGAGCCATGATTGTACCTGACTGGCCCAGTGGGTGTGTGCATCTGTGAGCGGGCACACTTGGGACTTGGCTGAGAGGCTAAAGAGGCGGCATCACCCTGACAGCAAGAAGAGAATGCAAAAGAGAATAGAGAAACAAACCAGAGGAAGAGCATGAGGACTCCTGCAGGGATGGGGGTTGGGGGGCTGGCCTGCCTCTCAGTCCCCCATCCCTGCTGCCTAACCTGCCTGCTTGGTGTGCTTGTATACCTGATTTCCTGAGAGCATTAAAACCTTTAAAATTCCGCGAGTGTGGTGGAGCGTGTCTGTAATCCAAGCGCTGGGAGGCAAAGAGGCCAGGGATCACTTGAGCTCATGGGTTGCAGTCTACCCTTGGGCAACATAGCGAGACCTGGTCTTGAAAAAAGCTGCCAGGTGTGGTGGCGGGCACCTGTAATCCCAGCTACCTGGGAGGCTGAGGTTGGGAATTGCTTGAGTTCGTGGAATCAGAACTACCCCAAGTAACATAGCAAAAGCAAGTCTTATTTAACAACAACAACAACAACAACAACAAAAAATAAAGCCTGTAAAATTCACTGATGCCTCTGACATTCTTTTTTAACTACTAGAACCAATAAAGAACCTACCCAGATTGGCCTGGTGAATTTACAAAACACATATCCAAACTATTAATCAGTCTTGTGGGTAGACCTAAGACATCTTCAGATAAGAACCTAAGTTTACTTCCCATATATCCTTCCTTAGGAAGCTACTAAAGGTTGTGCTTAAACAAGCTGGGAATAAACCAAGAAGAGGAGGACAAAGAATGTAGAAATTGGAGATCACATGAGCACAGAAGACAGGCAGAGAATTCTGAAGATGATGAGGCACAGGATGACAGCTAGGCAGAGGGGCTGGTAAGTAACCAGTTCAGACTAGAGGAAGAAGAGGGAAAACTCTAAGGAGTACCTCAGAAAAAATTTGACTTCATGTGCTTTTTCTACCTTTGATACGTTCCCAACAAAATATATCACTAAAACAGATACTTTCCTGTCTTCTTGCGTTAGCAAGGTTTCCAGCTAGAAGCAAAGAGTCAACAGTCACAGGCAGCAGCACAGCATATGCCTTCCTGATCCCCCACCCAACTCACCCAGGGACCAAGAAGCTCAACGGTTGGGGTTAAACAAAATGTAATTATTGTTCACAAATCCATAGTTTCTGCTTTATAGCGTAAACTCAAAGACTACCTTTTCCAAGGAGGTGATGTTTTATAGCAATAACAGGGAAGAATTATTCTCATTCAAGAAACAGGGACATTAAACAGGGAGGTGTCATGGGAAGTTGTACAAGTCTCAGAGTCACTTGAAGACCTATGCGCCCATATAAACTTGGCCTTGGTAGGAAAAGAAAGCAGTGCCAGACCCTAGCTTACTGCTTTCTCCCCTGTAGAAACTAGAGTTGTTGTAGGAACCATCACAGGGGTGGTAGTAGTGATGGTACAATAGTAATAGCAACTTTAAGTCCTCCATGTGTTAGTCATTATGCTAAGTACTTTTTATTTACATTCTTTCTAAACTTCAAAATAACCCTGCCAGGCTGAACTTACTATCCTAACTGAACAGATGAGGGGGAACATGGGAGATGAACTTCCCAAATAAATATTTCAACTGAGCAAACCAATTTGGAAAGAGAAGCAGCAGAAGTATGATTATCTGAGAAAAATCATTATTTTATGAAATGTCAGTTAGCTTGAGTATAAGAAACCACTGCTCCTTCCCACAAAAGGTCATTCACTGAAATGTCAAATTCCTTTATGTTTAATCTCCACTGTCTATAGAAAAGGCATAAGCAGTATGGAAATTATTGTTCCAGAAGCATCATTTTGAGGAAATTCACAGGGCCAACAGACCTTTGAGAAGAGACTACTGAAGTAGCTAAACATGACCCCAATAAAGACAAAGGTTTAGATAATATTTGAAGAGGTTAAACAGAAAGCAATTAAGCCGGAAGATAGGTAAATAGTACATTGGAAGATAGGTTAAAAAGTTCACACTGTCTATTAATTTCCTTTCAGCCTAGAGATCTTCTGCCCTACCCCACATGCCCTAACATATTCCCTGAGCTAACAATCCAAGTTCTTGAGGGATGCTTGGAACTTCCTGCTATGTCTCTGGCCAGCAATCTCCAGGGTAGTACAAAGGCTAACAATTCCTTTCTTCTTAAGAAGCTCTGGAAGTTCCAAAACCAGCGTGGTAATGATCAAACCAACATGATCAAATCTTGGTGAAACATCTGTCCTTGAAGCTAACTGCATGCACTATCTGTTTGGAGATACTCCAAACTACATTCTCTTAATGGCTAATAATAATTTCACCTCAGTATTCTTTAATCAGTCAATTTATGGTCATTTAGATTAGCAATGGAAATCAAGTTCATTAAGATCAAAGCCAATCTAAGTAGTAAAATGGCCAATTAGATTATTCTAGTTTTTGTTTCTAATAACAAAAGAGTCAACAGCATTTTAGTGTACATCAGAGTTGTTTGTTGAATCTGAGAGTCCACTCAGCTGATTTAACGAGAAAGGGATTTGTGACTAAAGGATACTAGAAAGGTCACAAAATCTTCATGGGGATGTAAGAAGTCTACTCAGGTCACCAAGAACACAACGACATCAATGAATCATTTTAAAGAAACCCTTTCTGCCACTGCTACCTGCTGCTTTGTGTGGCTCTTGCTTCAGGTTAGGTGCTCAGAAGAGCAGCTGCCATAGCACCTTCTAGACTAGCATAGTCCAACAGATCCTTTCTAGTGATGGGCATCATCAGCACAAATGCATGACATCCACTAGTCACATGTGGTTACTGAGTATATAAAATGTGGTTAGTGCAACTGAGGAACTGAATTTTTAATTTTATGTAATTTTAATTAACTTATGGCTACTATATAGGACAGAAGAGTTCTAAACGCTCACTGCTATTTCATATTGCTCATGTCTATCTCAATCTCACTCAGACACATTAGATAAAGGAAACCTAGTTCTTATATCTGCATTATAACTATGATTCTACATTTGGAATGCGCAACTCACAATTTACAGACTATTCAAACAATAAAGAAGGGGACGTTCAAAAGATCCTGGACATCTGCAGTGACAAATGTCCACTACAATGTCCCTCTGATAGTTAAAACACTCCACATGCCTGTAATGGGCTGATGATTTTGGAAATTTATAGCTGTACTGGGTAAGAGGTTATCACTCTAGATGAGGGGACGGGACCAAAAGAGCAGGCGGCCTGTAGAAGTGGCATATCACTACCTGTACAGACACCTTCAACTAACATTTATTGAGCCCTGACTCTGCTTCCATGGGTTATGCTAAGGAATCAGGGTTTTTAAAAAAAGCTCTAGAAAATTTAAAGCCAAGGAAAAATGTAAATATCTGTTAATTTTTTTATTACATATCTACATAAAAAACTTTCATGAAAAAAAAATTTCAAAAAAAGTGGGAATAGTGGATAGCATGGTTTTACATTTTTGTATGAACAGAAGACCGCTGGACTCTTACATTTGCTTCTGCGTTCAAGTTTTTACAGTACCACATCACATGATCTCTGGAAAACATTGTATGCTTGTGAAATAAAATGAAAAAAAAAAAAGTCTTTGTATTCTTATGAAAATAGTTTTGACCTCATAGATCTCAGGGGACCTGATGGGTCCTTGAGTTTTATCAGGGGACCTGATGGGTCCTTGAGCTTAAGAACTGCTGACCTAACAAAAATTCTAACTATAGTGGGAGGATGGAGGAATGGGATGTGTAATTAAAATGCATAGACCAAAACTGGTATAACTAGAAGAAAAAGTGAACAAATTCATACAAATAGTATTCTTATCTCTAACCAAGGGGAAGTCATAGACAATGCCTAAACTGAAAAGTAAGTATGCCCAAGCATGCCATTTAATACACATATGAAAATATTAAAGCAAGTAGTTGAGAGTTGAAAGTGGGTAGCCTTGAGAAAAAGGGAAACAGGAAGGCTGGGGTGTTTGTCTTAAATCTTGTGAACTATTTGATTCACAAAGTAATATGCATTTAGGAAACTACATATATACCTTTTTTTACCTGGTAAAATTTCTTTTCAAAAAAATCTAAGAAGAGAGCCTGAATAGGCCATTAACATCATGTATACACAATATTAGAGAAAGCTGCCCCAAAAAACCATTCTCCCCAGAAAAGACATCAGTACCATATAGTATTGATATTTTTATATGAAATATCTATCAAATGTTATGGCAAAGACAATTCCTAAATTATTTAAACCATTTTAAAGTAGAAAGCTTCTTATAATGCAGGAGTGTAATAGTCTCTATACACCAATCAATGCAATTAAACACTGATCAATCATTCTGAATGGAATGGAAAGAATGAGTTACACATAGTGAAAGACAACCTATAGCTGTGAATGCTTTGACTTTTAAGAGAAGTTATTTAATATCTAAGTAACACAGGCATAACTCAATTAAAGTAACAATGGAGTCAGGAGTTAAACAACATGGAAAATTCAGCTGATGCACTAGTGTGATTTTATATGAACAAAAGTTCATACTAAAGCGTCAAAGTCAATATTCCGAGAATGAATTGGAAATTAGCAACACATTACTATGATGCACAAAGTGATGACAAAGTATGAAGAAGGCTTATATTCATACTGTTTTAGAGGCAGGATTCCCATAAGCAGACCACAAAAGGATTCAAGTGTAAATGCTTTATCAAGGAGGTGCTCCCAGGAGAAACTGTGAGTACACACAAAGAGGGAAGCAACAGAAGTCAATCAAGGGTGCAATTTTGTGGCAAAATTTCAGCCTTAGCCTGTACTAGCAGGGGAGCTCTGAAGAATAAATTACTGAGTTTGAGCTCCCTCAAGGCAAGGGGTTTATAGCCCTGCATTAGTCAATCAACTGCTAAGAGCCTTTCCTGGGGGATGGAAGCTGTTGGGTACTGGCAGCTCTTTAGGCACAGGCACAAAGTGATGCCAGTCACCCAAAGACAGCCCTAAAAAGTCCCAGACATAAGCCATTAGAAGCAAAAGCACACAGACACTGCAGGCTGGGTGCACAGAAGCAGTAAAAGGGATCAAAAGGATCTGGTCAGAACCCAGACAGTATCTGCTATAGACATTTGGTGATACTAAAGAACAGACTTGTGTAGCCATACAGAGAAATAGATGCTGTCTCTGTTTAAACAAATTTAATATGTTTCATTCTCAATTCCACTGCTGTCTCAAAACTACTAAGTCGACAGGATATCTCAATTCCTTTCTGACTTTGATGCAATTTAGCTTTAAGAGATGTTGCATTAAAAGTTAATAAAATTGTTTTACCATAATAACTTATACTTTCTCAATTGAGTTTTCTGGAATAAAGATATCTATTAAGATACAAGCTGTAGTATGATAGTGTGCTAGTCAAAAAGGCTTTACATTTAAAACCAAAGGAACCCAACTCTGGTCTACTTGAGCAAAAGAGAATTAGGAGGATTCTAATTCTGGGGGCTCAAAAACGTAGGAAGCTGGAAAATCAAACTTGGAAATAAACAGCAAGCAGGGGCATCTGAAAGTTGAAGAAGCAAAAACGCAGTCTCACTGTACAGTCTTAGAAGACTCTCCTTGATGTACTGCCCTGGCAATAAGCAGTTCCATCAAGACAACTCACACTCAAGATTCAAAATTACAGGGAGAGCTCCTGTATGCAGAATTCAGAAACCCAGTCACCCCTCCCCAATTGTGCCCTGACAGCAAAGAGAAAAGCTTTTTTCTGTTTCAACTTCTGTAGTGAAAGGCTGATTATCCATGTAACAGGAGTATGCGTAAAAGGGATGAGATAATTTACAAACAGGAAATCACCATGTTATATTAGGGAAGGGAGAAAGAAAGCTGGAAGAGTTTTTTTCTTAGTAATTCTATGAGCTAACACTAGGCAAAAAAAAAAAAAAAAGGTGATATGGTGACTTTAAGGATAACTCAGGAACTGGCAGACTATATTTCATGTTTCTTTATAAAAACCAGTCTCCCAGTCTCTTGAAATAAAGCAATGTACATAGCAGATTGTACATTCTAAGATGGCACCAACATTAAGCTCTTCCATTCCACCTATTTTCTTATAATGTGATATTGACACTCCTCTTTCATTACTCCCTTCCAAGCCAGGCCTGTCTGACTATGGCAAAAGTTACACTATGTGGCTGTGAACTACATCATGAAAAGCAACACAGTTCATGCCTAGTCTTTTTTGGCTCACTCTTGGAATCCAGTTGCCACTCTGAGGAAAGTCCAGCTGAAGTCCTAGCAACAGTCAACACCTACCTGCAGACATAAGTAGACCTTCAGATGATTTTTGTCCCCATCATTATCTGAGCCCAATCAATTCCTAGCACTGTTAGAGGTAATCATGTTGATCATTTTTGTTATTTTAAACTTTCAAGTGATCTGTTACACAGAAATAAATAACCAGAACATGTAAAACTTAACATTCTTGTCCCACAAAATCAGCATTCAAATATGATCTTCAAGGGGCAGTTTCTTCCGGTGGTTGTTATTTGCTTGACTACTATGGCTTTGGGAGAAATCACTTTTCACCACTCCGTGTGGTACAGATGAGACTACCCTATACCCCTGAGCTCCAGGAATGAACAGATGGTCCAGGAATCCTAGTTTTCTTTTGGTACCACTCCCCTTGTTTATAACAATTGTTTCAGAGATGGGAAGGGAGCCCAAGGGAACTTTTACCAGTGCCATCAGAAAGAGATATGCTTTTTATATAACTATGAGGGAGATATTAGTCTAACATGGATATGGCTTTTCCCCCATATAAAATATAAACACTAAAGAAAGCAGCACCAAAGGCAATGTCCTGATAACACCAAGACCTTAGGATCCAGCCAAGACTGCTGTGAGCATCACCCCAGGACTTCCTGTTTCATAAGTCATTGAATTTCTTTTACCTTAACTTGGTTTATATTGGTTCTCTGTTACACAATCAAACAAGAACTTCAAATCATAATCTCAGAAAAATCTAAGTATCAAGTCTATCTTAAAACTCTTTTGTATTAGAATATTTTAAAAATTCAGTTAGTCTGGGAGATAAAACTTCTGTTTATTCTCTGCTCTGATGGAAGAGAATCATGGATCAATATCACGGTATTCAAAACCCTAAGAAATCCTAGCCAACTCATAGGGCCAGTCTCAAAGCTATAAAAGAGCTCATGCTGAGAAGCCCTTTTTTTTTTGTTTTTTAAACCAAAAGTTACCTATCTGCAGTATTTAAATCAAGGAAAAGTGCTTCAAGGGAAAGATCTCTTTACAAGATTTCAAAATGTGACGATATGAATCTATATAGTTGGAAGAGATGTGTCAAGTAATCCACCAATTTGTATCTGATCCAAAGCAAGCTTACACTATAAAATGTCTGCAGGAACAGATTTTTAGTAATTTCCAAAGTAAATATAATTACAAAAATACACTCCTACTACTGCTTATATTAACATGAACAAGAGTTCTGTTTTTTCAGATTTACTTCCTAATACTTTTATCTAATAAAAAAAGTTCACTTTTGTTCTAGAACAAGCCAGCTAACAACACATTTAAACTATCTCATTTGCACATTTTCCAACATACTTGATTCACAAAGATACATTAATACTGAAACATCATCTACCATCCTATCAATGATTCGCTCGCTGCCTGTGTACCAAGCAGGTTCTGCAGTTGCCACTTTCAGAAAGTATCCTAACAACTTAAGGAATTCTTAACATTCAGTAGCTCTAATCCAGATAAAACCCTAGCAGAAAAATAACCAAACAGAACCTTTCCTCTCAACTTGTAGAGATAAATGAAACTAAGAGAGAATACTTGGCAAGGTCAGAGTCAAGGAGGCTGAGATTTTTGACAGAACTACAAGTCATAGAGGCCTAGAACATCTAATTGTTCTGGTTTCAACAATTATGTGGTAGAAGGGAAAGGTTGGAACTATGTGGGCACAGAGGTATCCAAGTTAACTCCAGACACCAGATCTGTCAGCATAACCAATTCTATAATCTCTCAGGGCTGGTTCAGAAACCAGACAAAGGATATCTTTAAAAAAAAAAAAAAAAAAAATCCAATTATGACTAGAGGTGAGCACAAACCAAGGGAAGTCAAACTAATGCCAGAACATTTACCATCTTACCATATCCTCAAACTCTCCCTTGTTTTCCAGTTCAAAATTTCTGGGAGTTGGCTGACTAGAACTTTCTATAATGTGTGAGTGAGAAAAAGTGTTAATTTACTACCTGTCCCCAGGGCAAACACAAAATGCTTCTTCTACTAAACAGTTTACTCAAGGCAGAGACTACATTTTCTTTTCAAGTGCCTGAAACAGAGTTAGGTAAATTATTTGTTGGATGAACATTGTGTAAGTATGAACTTGAGCACCAGACCCAATAGCCATCTTTATGAGATTTTCATCTAACTCTAAACTCAGGCAAATCAGGGGCAAAAATTAAAGTCTTTGTAGTCAAGATTTCCTCATAGGAAAATCCCTAATGTCTTCACTTTGTCTTCTGTTTAAAAAAAAACAAAATTCAGGTTTTTCTAGTTTCCAAACTGACTGAGCATCAGCAGCAGCAATCTAAAATGAGGTTAATGGTTGAATACATGCTGAAGACTGCAAAGGCGATTGCTGATCCATAAGGGGAGAAAAAAGGCCAGGCAGCTACACAGCCCTTGAGAGCTCTCAAAGGTCCCTGAAGGTGCTTGTTGACTTGGCATACAAATACAGCCATCCAATGTTCTGAAGTACTTATTTCATTCAAGGTTGTGCACTCACTTGTATGTTGTGTGACATACAAAAAAATATTTGGATGGCATAATTCTATCACAGGTGCCTAGGGGAAATAAGAGACATAAATAATTACATTACAAAGTAGAAAAGATAAAGTATACTTGGTGGGTTAGAGAAGGTAAGTGCTATTTCTGGTTTCATGGTGGCACTGACAACAAAGCTGGGTGTTGGGTTGGCTTTGGATACACTAGATGTAAAGTACATTCTAGACAGAGGGGGAAATGTGGAGAAATTTGAGGTAGGGAAGCAATGGATCTAATCTGGCTGGAAAATGAGTAAGGCTAGAAAGGTGACAATGGATGGTGAATTTGCCTAACTAAAGTTAACGAGTACCACAAGTTCAGAAACTTTAGCCACAAGGCACAAAATTCTGAATTAAAGACTATCATCACTTTTTACCTTTGTAAAAAAATTTTGAATTCTATTTTTTGAGCATAGCATGTCTCAGAATTCTTGGTTGCTATAACAAAAGCAGATTCTAGCTAACTTAAGCATAAACGTTTCTGAGTGACTACTGGTTTGCTCACATAACTGATGGGAAGGGTGGGCACTTGTGCTTGAACAGGATATCAGGGACAAACTGCCCAGAACTCTGTCTCTGCATGGGACAGTCATTATTATATGAATGCTGACTCTCTAGGGGATCTACCCATGTCTCCCTTTCATTTGTTATTTAGTGTCTTGATTCTTGAACACAGGTTTTTAATATATGTGAAATGAAAGGAGAAGTACACTTAAAGCAACTGTGCTATCTCTTGGTACAATGTTATCTCATTGTATGCTTGTGCAAAATTTTACTTACACAAGGTAAACTAAGCATTTTTTTTCATGAAACACCATATTTACTTGAAGAATAAGAGACATACAATGGTTATTCTGACTTGAGATCTGCCATACGTTTTCTTCAGAACAGATGAGCTTGTCATTTCAAGGGCAACAATTTACATACTGTTGTCTATAACAAAATTTGAGCTTTTCAGTGAAAATTAGTGTTTTCGAAAATTTCTATCTGCCACTGTCAATCTGAGTTTCCAATGCTTGAATCTTTCTAATGAGATCACTGGAATATGATTTCTTGCTCACCTATCTAGTAATTTGGTATTAATAAGTAAAGCATTCACCACAAGGGTTTAATGAAAAGCTATTGCTATTAAAAATGCTGACCACTCTTAATGTGTTCTTGTGGTAGCTAAGTAAATTCTGCTACTCCGGTTTCTGGTAAATGGACTGGAGAAGATAGATAGGACTGCTTATCAGCAATAGATTCCATTATTTCCATGGTTACATGTGGGAGAGTTAACCCATAACAGCTAATGCAGCAGAAAAAGTTTTGTATTTGACCAGATTAGTAATTAGACCAGGTCTAGTCCTCTCTCTCTGCAATTTCAGACACTAAACAAGTTACCGAATCATTTTAAGACTCAATTATCACTTACAAATAGACATAATTAATATTTCATTGGATTCTTATAGGTGAGATGATATCATTAGATACTCTACACAAGAATGTGACACAATGTGCTATTTAGCATATATTATCTTTTACTTTGTATAATACGATTCTCAACTCAGAATTTAAACATGAAACCGGTTTGGACCAAGGACAACATTAACAGTAATAAATCATAATGATGTTATGCATGTTAGTGTACATCATGTTGATGTGAAAAAAATGGCACTTTACCTCTGTGGTTAAAGAAGATAACAATCAAATCACCCTACAAAACTCCATACTAACCCTGGTCTAACGATGAGAAAAACATGACACATACTCCAATTGAGGGATAATCTACTAAATACCTGGCTAGTATTCTCAAAACTCCGTCACCGAACACAAGAAAGTATGAGAAACTGTCCTAGACAGGAGGAACCTAAGGAGACAAGAGGACTAAATATACAATACCCTAGGTGAGACCTTGGAATAGAAAAAGTACAAGATATGAAAACTAAGAAAACCTGAATAAACAATGGCTGAGGTAATAATAATGTATAGATAATGGCTCATTCATTGTAACGTGTACCAAAGTAATGTAAGATGTTACTAATAGGGAAACTGGCTATAGGTATATGGGAATGCTATACTATTTTCCCAGTCTTTGTATAAAGCAAAACTAATGAAAAATATAACCCATTTTTTTCTAAAATGCCACTCTTCACTAAATACTTGTTTGTAAAAGTTATTTTTATAAAAATATGTTAAATCTGTTAACATAATAAATGCCTACATTTTCAATTTTAATGTCAAATACATTAAAAACTAACGGCTGTAAGTCACCTCTGACAGACCAGAAACGTATTTTTTTCAAGAAATGTCTTCCTTAGTCAAGAAAAAAACCTTTACCAAGGAGAAAGTCATACCAAAGCAACAGACATATTATCAATGAACCTCCCCAGTGGTTCATTAAAAAGGTTAAAAATGTATTTAATTCATTTCTTATACCTAGTTTTCTTTCAAAACCATATATACCTTCACTTCTGAATCAGTTATCAAATATGCAGAGTTCAACACATGATCTAAGTTGCTTTTGATTTTGTATTCAAAGAATACAACGTATGTGTGTTTAGATTTTTGTACCATCTGTAGAATCCTCTCACAACTGAACCCAAAGATAGTGTATTTTCTTCTCTATATCCTACCTCAAATCCTCTGTTCAGGTGAGGATAAAACCATAATGACAGAAGGACTAATTGAAGGTCTTGTATTTTTAGAGAAAGATGGAATGGATTTGAAATTACAAGTGACAAAGAAGTATGAAAAAATTTATTACACCAAATGAAGAGTATCATTTACAAAAGGGGGAGGGGGTGAAATTAACCCTGATGATTTTAAACTTGTAAATTGGAAATAATGCATTGTTGTTATCAAGTACACAATAACAGAGAACCAAGTAAAATTTTCCAAAGGGCAGACTCACTGTTAACTTCATTTTTATAAAAGTATCACTTCCAACAAACTTTCTTCTGGGTACAAAATCAAATTTGGAAAATTAAGTGGCTACAATTACAATGAATTAACTGAGGGCACAAGTATTAATTGTATCAAATTTCATTAATCTAAGATGCCAGTGACTATAAAAGGCAACATTCCAACATTAGGAAAGAAGAAAAAGCTGCCAGTTAAGCTATGATCCCTGATGCCTGCTTATTATGGTATCCTGTCTTCAAGATTAAAATGAGAACAAAATGTGGGTTGCAATCAAGAAAACACCGGAACCTTAAACATATAAATGTTAATACAATCAAAGAAAATGAAGATAATCTTGGATACTAAAAAAGTAATTGTCTATATGCCTAGTATATTACATCAGAATCAGAAATTCTAATGTTTGAAATGTCAGACTAAGGTAAAATCTATGCTTTAGCAAATACATGTGCAATTAATGACGTGAAAGGCACCTCCCTAAACAGGTTCTTGAGATTAAAAGTCACTATTCAGTAATAAAAATTATGAAAACAACTGTAAAGAGCAATAGTTCACTCAGAAACAGTTGGTCTGTTAGCATATGAAAAGTTACTTCAAGCTTAGACAAAAGATGCAGTGTAGTGTTACATTTCACTCCACCTGCTACATTAAGGAAAAGAAGCTCTACTAAATACCCTTCATATCTGAGCAGAGTAAGAGAAATTCCAAGGCAAGGGAAAAGGGTTTGTTTACAAAAGATTTGCATTAAGAAATGAAAGTTAAAATGTTAACATGGAATCAATACCTTGGGTTTTTCTTTTCCCTTTCCAAGGAGAAACTGAGGCAGATTCAAGACCCTATGTGAGCAATACAACCAGTTTTGTCAACTTTCTCTGAATACATACTATGTTCAAGTCTTACCCACAAAGAATATATAATTTATTCCAAGTACTTTAAATTCAATATAATTCATGTTAAGTATTTTAAATACTAAAATCTTTAAATGCTTATATTCAAGTGAGACTTTTAAATAACTTGAAATTCTTGTGACAGTCTTTCAACAAAGTCTCTTTTGAGAGTACTGACCTCTAAACTTAGGGAAACACCCACTATAAGATGTTTTTCTCACAAATCATCATTTTCAGAATTTTTCAAGAGATACCGAAAAACCAGAAAACAACTTGCCAAACCACTGGTTAAATACACCGCCTGACCAGCTATTACAGGAGAGAGAGAGAAAAAAAAAAAGGACAAATCAGAAAACAAGTTGACTTCAAGACCCTTGAAAGTTCATTTATTCAGCAAAACCCCAGAGCCCAGAAAAGGTGCCCAAGCAGTTAGTCTTAGCTCACAGGCTAAGACCAAGTCAGCTGTGTTGGCCAGACCAGCCTTCCCAAACTTGCAAGGATTTCCAGAGTAGTTAAAGCAATAGTGGAACGTTTTCCCTTGATTCAGAGAATTTTCTCTAGAAATCTCTCTTCTCCCCTTCTAAACTCTTTCCCTCACTCTACTCTTTGAGCTTACAGTCGTCTACCCTCACCACAGAAATCGCCGAGACTTTACTAAACGAAAAGCAAGTTCAGGAAACCATGAGGCGCTCAGACTACCTTTTTGAATTTATCTAAGACACAACAGCCCACACAAGCACACATCCGTGAAGACTACGGCAGAGCACTCTCTTCAGCCTCCAAAAGATGCCAGTGTAAGTAGAATCATTTCACTTTATTACCACTGAACAGCTTTATGAACAGATTTTGGTGAAGTTTGGATTCTCGAAGGTGAACGGTTTCTTCCATTCATTCAAATTAACCAGAATCCTAGCACACTCCTTAGTGATCAAGGCGTCACTGCGTCTTCAGGTAAAAAATTTCCCCCAATTTATTTAGAATGTGTTTGCTATGCAGAAACGAGCTCCGACAGTACCCTTCGATATACCAGCAGGCGAAGGGACTTAACATGCGACCTTTCTTGCCAGGAAAAAAATCGAACCTTCGATGGCCTTAATTCACCGCGTTCCGTCTCCACAGGCAAACCCGTCTGGCCTCCAGGCAAGAGAGCTCTGAACGGCTGTTCTTACTACAGCATCTCCCACAGCTCCCAGCTCGAAGCCTGAAAGTAGTGGGCATTCAAGAAATGCCTAGAAACACTTCGGTCCTCGGCTAACAAGTTGGGGCATTCCGAAACACCGGCTCCACCCATCCTGGGGCAGCCGCCGGCTCCCGATTCCAGACGGTCCTCGGCCTCGCTCCGGTGAAATGGAACCCCGTCGCTCAAGGAGACCCGCGACGAGGGCAAGGCAGGCGCTCGGTCCTACCCCACAGGCAACAGATGCTCTATCTACCCCACCGGACTGCCGGTCCGGAGCCTTTCCCACCGCCTCCCCGTAACTAACGACGTCCGCCCGCCGCTCCGAGGGGCACGAGCCCCCGCCCCACCCCGCAGACAGCCTGGCGTCGGGACACGGGGGACGCCTGCGCAGAAGAACCCGCCTCCCACCGCTCTGGCCCCTCGGCTCCAAAGGGTAACAATACCCCCTCAGAGAGACCGGCAGGGCCACCGGCACGCGTCCGCGCGCGCCCCCAAGCCTGCGCGCGCCCCTGTAGACGCCGCCCGCCAGACGCCCCCGGAGCGCAACCGTCTACACGCGAACGCGCCCGCGCCCGCGCGCGCCAACACCGTTCGCGCTGACAGGGTCTCCTCACCTGAGCCGGGCTCCGCCCCCCTTCTCACTGGAGGAGGCGGTGACCCTTCCTCGAGCCGACCCGACAGCAGCGGAGGAGTTGGGAACGTCCAGGCTGGCTTCTCCGTGGTGGGATTTTTCCCCCTTCCGCCCACCCCCCCC
>PVHY01014777.1:0-37499 GCA_004024945.1 Uropsilus gracilis | reverse complement strand
GGGAGGCAAACCCTTGAGATTACAAAGTTGTGAAATTTATATATAAATAAAGAAAAAAAAAGGGCAACAACTGCTGGATGGATTTGGAGCAAAAACTAACATTTGTACACTGCTGGTAGGAATGCATACAAATTCAGACACTACGGAAAATTGTGTAAAGGACTCTCAAAGTACTGAAAATGAAACTACCAACTACCATTCGATCCAACAATTTCAATTCTGGGAATCTACCCAAAGAACACCAAAGGCACGAATTAAAAAAGACCCATGTACTCATATATTCATTGCATCACTATTTTCAAAGCCAGAATATAGAAACAACAAAAGTTCCCCCAAACAGATGCATAGATCAGAAAGTTGTGCTCTATTTACACATGGAATATTATTCAGCAATCAAAAAGGTAAGTTTTATGCTTTTTTGATAATAGGGATGGACCTAGAAGGAATCATTCTATGGAAATAAACCAGAAAAATAAATAGAAATACTGGATTATCTCACCTATATACTGGAAATAGTGAAAACCAACAAAAGGACAAGAAGAATTTAAAACTAATAAGCTGACATCAGAATTAAAGCAATAAGCAAGTGAGGGATGAGCACAAGAGATTGAGATGATGGCTCATGGTTGACAAGATAATGGAAGAACCTCAGAGTATACAACAGTGTAAAAATATTTACATGTGTGATAAGTTAAAAGATAAGAATAAAAAAAGCCTTTAGCTTCATTTCATCTCTACTTCTCTGTACTTTCATTGTTTTTAATGCCTGTGTCAGTTTACCTCTGGTACTGGATTAAACTGTCAACTACATATGATTCTTTGTATTTCAGAGTTATTGTAGTTCCCTTTAATTTGTATTTCTATTCTTTCAACATTTTCTCCATTTTGTCTTAGCCTGTCTAGCAGTTTGTCTATTTTTATATTTTTTCCAAAGAGCCAAAGTTTGATTTCATTGCACTTCAAACATTGTTTTGAGTCTGATTTCATTTATTTCTACTCTACATCTTATTATAACTTCTTATTGATTTTCAGTTTTAGTACTCTACATTTTCCAACTTCTAAATGTACATTTTTTGTTTTTTTTTTCAGTTTATTTATTTAGTTTACTCTTTTTTCAATGCTAATAATTTATTTATAGATAAATTTCACATCTTTGTGATCTTGGAGTTACCCCCCTCCCCCGTCCCTGACTATTCACACTCTGTCCCACCCACCCCCCAACTTGTGTACTTAAATAATGGTTATTGGCTTGTTTTGACTTTTCTTCATGGCTTTTTGTTTATCTTTCCCATGTCCCATATTATAGTGAAACCATTTGGTGTCTGTCTTTTTCTTTTTGACTTGTTTCTCCTAATATAATTTCTTCTAAGTCCAACCATGTTATCATGAAATCATCCAATTTGTCATTTTTAATTGATGTGTAGTATACCATGTTTTTTTCATCAATCATCTGTTCTGGGAAATTTTGGTAGCTACCATTTCCTTGCAATTATAAATAGTGCTGCAATAAACATCCGCACACAGGTGTCCCTTTGTACCCACATTGAGGTCACCTTTGGATAGATTGCCAAGAGAACAATTGCCTGGTCGTATGGCAGCTCGATTTTCATTAATTTGAGGGTCCTCCACACTGCTTTCCATAGACAATGGACCAGTTTACATTCCCACCAGCAGTGTGAGAGTGTTCTCTCCACATCCTCACCAGCACTTGTTGTTGCCTTTTTTTAGATGTGGGCCATTCTTACTAGTTAAGGTGATATCTCATTGTGGTTTTGATTTGCATTTCCTTTACTGTTCCTGTTGGCCATTTGTATTTCCTCTTTGGAGAAGTGTCTTTTTAGTTCTTCTCCCCTTTTTTCTTTGAGTGGGCTTCTTGCTTTGTTTTTGTTTAGTTATGTGTATTCCTTGTGTACCCTTCGTAAACCCTTATCACTCTTGTGGAGGGCAAAATTTTTTTTGAAGCCCAAAATTCAGTTGGGCTTCTTTTAGTTTTTTCTGTTGTCTCTTTTGCTTTACAGAAGCTTTTCAGTTTGATGTAGACCCACCTGTTTATGTTTTCCTTCATTTTTTGCCATCTGTGGATTTTTCCAGAAAGGGATTTTTGAATTATACTTCATAGAGGGTTTTTCCCATGTTTTCTTCTATGTATGTTATGGTTTCAGGTCTGACATTTAAGTCTATTATCCATTTTGAGTTGGTATTTGTACATGGTATGAGTATGTTGTCTTGGTCCATCTTTTGCATGTCTTAGCCCAATTTTCCTAGCACCATTTATTGAAGAGGCTATCATTGTTCCAATGTAAGTTTTTCACTCCTGTGTCAAAGATTAGTTGACTATATATGTGTGGTTTTATTTTCAAGCACTCAATTCTGTATCATTGGTCTGATTGTCTGTTGTTGTACCAGTACCATGCTATTTTAATTATTATGGCTTTGTAGTATAACTTAAGTCTGAAATAGTTAGGCCTCCATTCTCCCTTTTTTTGCCAGGAGGCTTTTTGTTATTTCAGGTCTTTTGTTACTGCATATGAACTTCTGTATTTTTTTTCTATCTCTTTAAAGAATGTCATTGGAATTTTTATAGGTATTGCATTGAATCTGTAGATTGCTTTTGGTAGGATGGTCATTTTGGTGATGTTAATTCTTCCAATTCATGAGCAAGGAATGTCTTTACATTTCCTTATGACTTCTTCTATCTCTTTTAGCAGCGTTTTAAAGTTTTCTTTGTATACATCTTTCGTGTGTTTTCTTAGATTTATTCCCAGGTATATAATTGTTTTTGGTGCAATGGTAAATGGGATGGCTTTTTAAATTTCTTCTGCTGCTGCTTGGCTTTTTGCATATAAGAAAGCTACCAACTTGTTGATTTTGTATCCAGCTAACTTACTGAACTGGTTTATTATTTCAAGTAGTTTTTCTGTGGATTATTTTGGGTTCTCTATATAGAGAATCATGTCATCTGCATATAATGATAGCTTCAGTTCCTCTTTTCCTATTTGTATCATTTTTATGATTTTCTCTGCCTTATTAGCCTAGCTAAAACTTGCAGAACAATGTTAAAGAGTAGTGGGGAGAGTGGGCATCCTTGCCTGGTTCCATATCTTAATTGGAATGATTTTAGTTTTTTTTTTTTTTTCCTATTAGGATAATGTTTGTGTAGGCTTGTCATAGATGGCTTTTATTTTGTTGAGATATGTTTCTTTAATCCACAATTTTTCAAGGGTTTTTATCATGAATGGATGCTGGAATTTGTCAAATGCTTCCTCTGAATCTATTGATATGACCATGTGGTTTTTGTTTTTCTCTTTGTTGCTGTAGTGGATTATATCAATTGATTTCCAGATTTTGATAATTCCCACTTGGTCATGGTGACTAACGCTTTTTATGCATCATTGAATTCAATTTGCCAGGATTTTGTTTAAAATTTTTGCATCTCTGTTCATTAGGGAAATTGTTCTATAGCTTTCTTTCTTGGTGCTGTCTTTACTTGGTTTTGGTGTGAGTGTGATATTTGCTTCATAGAATGTTTACGGGAGCTTTCCTTCTTTCTCAATTTTTTGGAAGAGTTTTAGTAGTGTAGGTGTTATTTCCTCTTTGAATATCTGGTAGAATTCATTAATAAAGCCATCTGGTCCTGAGTGCTTGTTTTTAAGTAGAGTTTTTATGGTTGCTTCTATTTTGCTGCTTGTGATTGGATTATTTAGGTTCTCTATTTCCTCTTTGTTCAATTTTGGGTATTTATATTTTCCCAAGACTCTGTCCATTTCATCCAGGTTGTTGTATTTGTTTCCATATAGATGTTCATAGTAGTCTCTGATTATCCTTTGAATATCTTTTGTGTCGTAATTGCTCCTCTTTCATTTGTGATTCTATTTATTTGAGTGTTCTCTTTTCTTTGTGAGCTTTGCAATGGGTTTGTCAATTTTATTTATTTTTTCAAAGAACCAGTTCTTAGTTTTGTTGATCTTCTGAACAGTGTTTTTGGTTTCTAGATTATTTATTTTTCTTTCGTTTTTATTATTTCTTGTCTTCTGCTGCGTTTTGGCTTTTCCTGTTGTTCTTTTTCTAATTTTTCGAGATGGTATATGAGGGTTCTTTTTTGGTTATTTTCTTGGTTTTAGATACGGGCCTGTGTTTCTATGAACCTTCCTCTTAGATATGCTTTTGCTGAGTCTGCAACATTTTGGAATGTTGTGTTTTCTTTGTTGTTTGCTTTGGAGTAGCTTTTAATTTCTTCTTTAATTTCTTTGATTACCCACTCTTCATTTAGTAGCATATTGTTGAGTTTCCATGTATTGGACACTGTTCTTGCTTTCTCTTCATTGTTAATTTCTAGTTTGATTCTTTATGATCAGAGAAAAAAGTTGGTATAATTTTAATTTCTGTGTATTTATTCACATTTTCCTTGTGTGCTAATATGTGGTCCATTTTAGAGAAGGATCCATGTGCATTTGAGAAGAAGGTGTTCCCTTTTGGGGGAGTACAGTGTCCTTAGATATCTATTAGGTCCATTTGGTCTAGGTCTTCCTTTAAAGCTTTCGTGTCCTTGTTTAGTTTCTGCTTTGCTGATCTGTCCTTTGTTGAGAGTGGGGTGTTAAAGTCTCCTACTACATATGTATTTCACCAATATTTGTTTTCAGTTCTCTTAGTTGTATGAATCTTGGTTCACCCTCATTTGGTGAGTATATGTTGATAATTGTTATGTCTCTTTGATGGGTTGACCCTTGAACAATTAGGTAGTGACCTTCTTTATCTTTTGTCACATTTTTAGTTTGAAATATGCTTTTTCTGCTATAAGAATGGTTAACCCTGCCTTTTTTGAGGGGTCCATTTGCTTGTAAAACTGTTTTCCATCATTTTGCCTTCAATATATGCTTATCTTTGGGATCAGATGTTTCTTGGAGGCAACAGAATGTTGGGTTCTGTCTTTTAATCCAGTCTGCAACTCAACTCTGTGTGTTTTGACTGAGGAGTTTAGCCCATTGACATGTAAAATAATTATTGTTGTCTGAGGTTCTAAGATTGAGTCTCTAGTGGTCATTTGGGGTTCCATTGTATAAATAAATAAATAAATAAATAAATAAATAAATAAATAAATAAATAAATAAACAAACAAACAAAACAAAAAAACCCAAAAGACAAAAGTCCCTCTTGACATTTAGGGGGAAAAAAGGCTCATTGGTATGAGTAACAAAAAATGTTACCATTTTCCCACATTATACTGGTATCAAGGTGGGAGAAAATGCAAACAAAATTTAGTTCTGCTGCTAACAAAAATTGAACATTATTATATAACTATGCCAGCCAAGAGAGAATGATGCAAAAATATGCATATCACTTCTCCCATGTGAAATATCTTATACAAGTGTAGGTTTAATCATAGGTCAAAATTTTGAAAAAAACTTCAAAGTTGAAAAAAATCCAAAATTAAAGAAAATCAAGAACTAAGCCTTTCTGTGTAGTCAAAATTAAACAAAAAGAATACTGCCAGAAAAAAATTATGTGGTTCTAGATGCCATGTCATGTGCCTTAAACTTGGAAAGCAAAAACAAGTTTGTTTAGAGCAATTGTAACATTTGCTATTTGAGGGGTTCCTAAACAGTGAATCCTGGGCTATCTTGCTACAGTACCTGTAAAAGAAGGGGTAAATGAACATTTAAATTTCTTCTTCATGACAAATATTTCAGATTCTCAATGGTGACACAAAACAAATTGGTCAGCACCTTCTGAGGATATCTTAACTTTGGAATCATGTAGCTAGGAATTCAAGCCTGCAAATTTAAAAGAAGTGTATTTAGTACTTGTTAATTATATATATAATGTATAAGTATATGTTATATATACTATAAATGTACGTACTAGATATATAAGATATAAGAATTACATCTTACCCATTTAAACCTATGAATTCACAACAAATTTCACTAGCAGATTTGTTATATCAGATTATCCCACCAACAATGTTTGTGAATAATTTCATCAAAAATATTAGAATTTCCTTTTAGAATTTCCAAAATGTACAAAATCTTGTTCAAATAAATTATTCTATATTTGCAGCTAACCTTTCTAATAGAGTTGAGTGCTTAGTTATACTAACAAATGAGTAGAATGATCACCGCTACGTTTTCCTTATTTCATCCTGTAATGGTTAGAAAAAAGTGGGGCCAGGCATGGTGGCTCATGCCTCTGTGCTTCAGCCTATGAAGCTACTGGGGCTAGGGATCGCGGTTCGAGTCCCGCCTGGAGCCAGTAGCGAGACCTAGTTCCAAAAAAATAGCTGGGCGTGGTCGCACGCGCCTGTAATCCTAGCTACCTGGGAAACTGAGGTTGGGGATTGCTTGAGTCTGTGGTACCCCGGGCAACGTGAGCCTGTGGTCCCATGGGCAAAAATAGTGAGACTTAGTCTCAAAAAAAAATAGAAAAAAGTGTATATATAATAGCTGTGCATTGTAGAATGACAGTTCAATAGCTAACAAGACATGAAAGTGTTGAATGAGGTTGTATCTGAATGCTTCTAAGGATGTAATTTTTCATAGAAATCCATTTTCCTGATTTCTCAATGGAGAAACAATCCTTACAATGCTATTATCACCATGTGTACATGAGCATTACTACAACAGTTGAGCTTTGACCCCAAACCTAGATCTGGCAGGAACTTGTCAGTCAAGTCTGGTCAGCTGGTATATGTTATTTCAAAGGTACGGGTTAAGTCTCCCCCCTCAAATTGTTCTACATTGTTTGGAATCAGTTAGATGGATTTAAGGAATTAACCTGCAGTTTCACTTTACAATTGTTTAATATAACTGCTTGATATTTCCTTGCCCAGCAATGAACCAGTCTTCTTTTTTGCTCTAAAAATGTTAAAACCAGATGTGGCATGTGCACAGTGATGGGTTACCCAAGTGTAAATTTCTCTGTCTCATAGAAAATCACAAGGGGCAGCTCCAAAATGACCAAGTGAATGTCATTCTGTAATGGTGTGGTTCAATTTTTTGAAGAAATAAGCAATAGGCTGCATTTCGGGTACTAACAGTTGTATTAGCACTCTCAGGGGGACTGAGATATTGTTCTGTATCTCAAGCACATAAAATCCGCTTGACATGCTGGGTTCTGATGCTCCATTGTTGATGCTGAAATCAACCATCTAATTATGTTATCAAAGAATCATTGACATCATGGAGTCCAAAATAAAAGTTAAGAGGTCAGGCCTTTGAGGGTGTCATATGAGAGTTTTGCTATTAATCCAAAATTCAGGATACAAATCCTTCAACACCAAGTCATTCCCCAAAAACTCATTTAATTGCCAAAAACCCATATAATTGCTTTTGATTACTGAGAAATTTAAGGGTTGAAATTACATGTTTTCTCCCTGTCATCAGGCTTCATTTTTTTATATCTCAAAAACAAGAATACCACTTTTTGTTTACATATTTGTGACCACTGAGGTGATATAGCCATGTTCTACAGGATGGTTAAATACCACTTTGGTATTCTTTAGAAATGATTCATAGCCTGAACTTACTTATGTAATAAATCAATAAATCATGCACATGCTGTATATCATGCACTCTTTTAACTGTATTTTCCTGAGATCCCTGGTTAATATGTCTCCAAATATAGTTGAGGTTTTTTTAATTCCTGTGGAAGCCAGTTCAGCAATATTGGAAGGTGTTTTTGGACTTGACAATTAATAAGGTATAGGGATTTGGCAAAGGAGATCATGTATTGTGAAAATGTCATTAATTATCCCCAAATTCTGAAGAGAGTGGCACTCACTTGTATGGTGTTTCTTCACTGGTAAAATTGGAGTTTTGGTTGGAGATGGCAGGGATGAATGAGTTTAAGTTGAGGGAATCTTTTTAATACTGACTCAATTCCCCTCAAAGTTTCTTCATTAATTGGGATATTGTTTAAATCTTGGGGTCTGCTCCCATCCTTAATGTATCTCTTAGAAACTCTGGGGTTTTTTGTTTTTTGCATATCCTGAAGTCCCATAATCACATAATATTTTACTTAGTCTTTCAAGGATTTCTGGGGGTAACTCTTCATCTTTTTTTGGAACATCCTGAGTGAATAACATCTGGAATCATAAAGCATGTTCTGGAGCTGTAGTAGCAGCCTCTGATCTTGGGTGAGAAACTAATCTGTGTATTAAATTTTCCAAAAAAGACACAACCAAGTAGAAGAATTGAACATATTTATAGGAAGCTGTGTTGGGATGTGTATCACCCAAAAGACATTCCAGGGATTCTAAAAAGTATTTGTGATTGTACCTTACCATAACCCCAGTGCATGATATAATCTCTTGCTTATCTTAGTTGATTTAGAGTTAAACACAAAATAGATTGCTGCAGTGTCCACCAAAATTCAAATCATTTCCTACAGTAAATATTATTGAAATTTCCAATGGGTTTGTTCTAATGGATGTTTTCAGCTTTAGGGGAGCCCCTACCCCCCAATCATCATCTAAATCTCCACTCTGTCTCCTGAATCTCCATTTGTTTCCTCTTACACCCTCCTTTCTTTTTGATACCTTATACTCTGTCTTTATTCCTTCTTGTAAACCCTATCTGAATCATCCTGGTGAGGTGTCACTGTTTCCTTTACATCCCTCTTAATACATCATTCATTCTCCCTTGTTTTATTTCAGTCTAGAACATCTATTCTTCCAGTGTCTCTCATCCTTGAAATGAGCACATGAATTCCTCCCTTAGACTACAACTTTCCTGGTTTCACTTCTGGGTCTGCTTCTCCTGGATATTCTCCACTTTGTGCTTACATGTACCCTAACCCCTGTCCTGTATACTTTCTCTACCAAAACAGACACTGGCATAGGTCTCCTTTCCTCTCTATTGTTGTAAATCTTAAATACTTAATCTACGAATTGGAATAGATTCAGTTCTGTGACACTGTCTTCTTTTGCTTGAGAATTCTTTTCCTCAGTCCTACCAAAAAACAATTGTTATAGTGTTACAACATTTGCATTCTTCATTATAAGGGCCCCAGTTATTTTCTATTATTGGGATAATCTCATCTGATTAATGAGAACCTGTATCCCCTTGGTGAGAATGTTGAACCTCCTTGCTAGCCTTCATAAAAGCCATTCTCTGCTCATACAGTATTAATAGAGTTTGCATCATGGATTTCATGTCTTCCATTTAGGAAAAATATAGAGGAATGCAGAGTAAAATATTTAGCCATCCTTTGAGGATCCTACCAGCATGAAAGCACAGAGTTTCTCTCATTTAGGAGGTCTGCATGCAAAGGATATGATGTAGTCAAAAACAACCATCTGGTTGCTTGGTCAATATACCCATCAGGAATTGGATACTGAGAGAACAGAATTACTGCCATACAGATTGTTTGGCCAAAGTGTTTGCCTTGTCTAGTGTGAGAAGTAATTTTAGTTTTATTGCTGAAGTACAAAGAAGCTTGTGGAACCTCAGAAGCCTCCACAAAAGGGGAACTGTCATTTTGAAAATGATTCTTTCCTGGTGGGTTCACAATGTTCAATAAACAATTGTCTTTCCTCTTCTAATTTGGTTTTGTGTCATAGTTGGAAGTCTGGGAGTATGATATTGCCATCTCTCTCTCTCTTTTTTTTTTCAATCAAAGATGTTTTGACTACTCAGGATCTGTATTTTCATATGAATTCAGTAATATATATATTACATTTTTCTGCATTTTCTGTAAGTGCTGAGATTTTTATTAGGATTGCACTGACTCTATAAATTGCTTTCAGCAGAATGCCATTTTGATGTTAATTGTTCTAACACATGAGCAGGGACTGTCTTTCCATTACTTCGTATCTTTTATTTATTTTGACAATATCTTATAATTTTCATGGTATAGATCTTTTTCCTCCTTTGTGAGGTTTAACTTCACATTTAATATTTTTGGGAAGTGAAGGCGAGGCTATCTATGAGATGCGTGTTTAATGAATTCTTTTAGCTCATCTTTTGTAAGTAAGAAAGCAACTGTTTTTTCCCTTGTGTATTGACTTTGTAATCTCTTTCTGAACTATTTATGTTGTCCTACGTGTATTATCAAATTGCATGCAAATGATGATAGTTTTAATTATTTCCTATTTTGATTCCTCTTTTAGTTTTCTCTTATTTCCTCTAACTAGGAATTGAAATATTATGTTGAATATTAATGGCAAGAGTGGATGACCTTGTCTTGTATTAGATTGTATTAGTCCTTTGTTGAAGGACTTTAAGTTTTTCATAAGTTGGCAATTTTGATGGGGTGTTGTGGTGAAATTGGGGGGTTATGACCCCCAACATGGTAGTGCTGCTTTATGATGGTAACCATTGTTCCCTAGTGAATGGAGACTTGGAGAAGTAAAGCCAAGCCTTCTCATGAGATGAAGAAAAGGAGAATGGATTTAAGAGGAAGAGAGAAAAGAAGCCAGAGAAGAAGTGAGGAGATGATCTGCAGGGAAACTGCATGCCTCAGAGCTGCTGCTGCCACGTGCAGCAACCTGGGATGGTGAGGTGTCTGGAAAAGCTGTTGAAGAAACTTGTGATTTATTATGTAAGCTGATTTTTAAATGTGATACTTGAAAATTATCTTTAACTTTGAAACAAAGCTTGGGAATTGTCCAGAGACCTAAGAGAACTTGGAGTAATGCTTTTTTTATGGTGAGGTAGCTGAAATGATTGCAATTGTTGCACTGATTGAGTCTTGCTGGTTTCAGAACACTTTAGAGTTGAAGCTGAAATAATACCAGAGTTGTGTATTTTGGGGGAGGATCAATGAAACCAACTTGTTTTTTTTATTGGATTTAAATTTTCCACTTTTGAAGGAGGAGTGACAAAGTCATCTTTGTTTCTTCATCCGACTTGAAGTAGATGGCTGTGCCTTTGGAGGAGGATCAACATAGCCATTTTGGTTTCTTCATCTGGCTTAACGGTGGGACAGACATTGTTTTGTGGAGACATGTGACTAAGGAACCTTATGCAGTTTTTGGACTAGAAACTGAACTAGTTAGCATTGTACACTCAGTGATTTTATTTATTTTGCCTTTTTAATGCGTATGTTTTTGCCTCTTCTTAAGGTTAGTGTGATCTTACTACTGTTCATGTAAGCTGGAACAGTTGCTCTTGTTTGTAGTTTTAATTAAGCACTCTATTTTCTTATCTGATTTCAACACTAGTGATGTATTTGTCATATGTGATTTTTATTATCTTGAGTTACTGAGAGGGTAAACCTGACTAAAGGATAAGTCCTGGGATCCTGGGAGACATGGAAACCCCAGGAAACATAAAAATTAACGTCAATGATGAGAAAAAAGTTCAAGACATAATTGGTTTATCTATATTAGGATATCAGCCAAGATTAACCAATCAAACAACTACACCATCACTATGGCTCATTCTCTATACTCAAAACATAAGAATATCTACCAAAAAAAACTCAAATTTGTCATCTTAAGAGACAACATATTCACCACCCTTCAGTGTGTGTGGGTGTGAACTTCTTATCTATCCTTGCATAAAACTCTCCTCAGACCTGCTTTGCTATTGGCAGGAGTTAACCTGTTTCAATGACCCCTGCAGCTTTGCTCCCAAGAGCTTGCTTATGTCTTTAAATAAACTTCCTTTGGATTGCCTGTTTACTGCTGGTTGAGTGCAGTGCTTTAATCCTTTGTTACAACAGCACTGGATCCTAGTTCATCATATCACATGATGTCACATATTTGGGAGCACGTTCATGACAAACTCCATGGAAAATTTTTTCATTTACTCCAATTTCAAGGGTTTTCACCATAAACAAATACTAAATCTTATCAAATACTTTGCAACATCTACTGAGATGATCATAGGGTTTTAGTTAATTTCTTTCTTTTCTTTTTTGAGTATCTTTGATTCTTTTGTTTCATCATGATATCAGATAATTATTGAATTATTTCTTCAGACTTTTGTATATTTCCTTCCTGTGTATATTATTTTGATTTTGGGGGCATTTTTGTTTTGATTTCACTAATTCCACCTTCCATTTGGTTTATTCTACTTACATGGTTTCCTCCAGAATTTGCAATATTTACCGATCTTTTACATCTTAAAATTCCACTAAATAAATTTTCAATTACGATTTTCTATTTTGTGTCTCTCACACTATTATTTTTCTGAGCTTTCTTGCTTTTCTATGAACTGTTATCTGATTTTTCTTTGTATTGTTCAATTTCATTGATTTTTTTAAAATTATGGCTACTTTGAATTCTCTATCTGATAGGAAGAAAAGCTCCTCCATATATTTATGATTGGATTTTGGATATTTGTTCTTATATCTGCTTTGTATTGTTTAGGAAGAAAAGCTCCTCCATATATTTATGATTGGATTTTGGATATTTGTTCTTATATCTGCTTTGTATTGTTCCCCTAAGTACTTGCTTGACCAATTGTATATTTCTTTCTCCTCATTAATTACTATCAGATTTCCTCTGCTATAGCCAGGTTTTCTCTTATGCATATATTCCCATTCCATCAGGATATTGTCTTCTCCAGATGTTCTAAATATTTACTGGGTAATAGAGTAATGGAGTACAACCAGCAGAGCCTCATGGAGTCTTGGATGATGCTGTGGCCTCCCATAAAACACTTCAGTCCTTTCAGATTTGGGTCTAGGTCCTGGAACATCTGAGTAGATACTAAATTAAGAGGTAGCTATTGGTATCTTATTCTAAGTCTTCTAAAATTTTTACAACTCTCCCTAATGTCATCTCTAACTTGAACTTTGCTCACACACACTTAAAAATAAACACTCTGTTAGCAAGATGTACATGTGTGTAAAGCAAACTAGAGTGAAAATTTAAAAACTTACATATAACTCTGTAATATAGAAAATTTATCTCTAGTAACAGAAAATATCTGTAAAAACTAGGTTCTGTGATTTGTAAGAGAGCTCTTAAAATTTATTTTTGCGGTGATTACAGTATGTATCTTGTTTGCAGCAGTATTTGCACAGATAACATTTGTCAAATTCCTTGAATTGAATAACACATTTTAAAGATATGAATTATTTTGGGTTGCTGTACTTTGATAGATCTGGTTTAAAAATCAAAAGTAAAGATGATAAAAAATTAAAAATTCCACTAGAAAAATATACAGGACATTAATAATATACTCACTAATGTGTAAAAATGACTAGTTCTTTTGACAGTGCTTTCAAGGTCACTGATAATATGCATGTGAATTACCTTGAGATACATTTTCTTCTCTTATGTGATAGAGGAGAAAATGTGTATAGTAATATACATATAATAATACATTTTGTTGTGATATCTGCGGAGAATCATACATTTCCATCATTGATCATGGGAGTACAAATTGATACAACTATAATGAAGGATATTTTATATTTTTAAAAATACCTGTAAAATTAGCTTTCAATCCAAAAATCTGAACTTCAATTAATGTACTGTCTCAATATAAAATTTTGAGTATAAAATTTTTCATTGCAACATCTTTTTGTAATGGCAAAATATTGTAAAAAAAAAAGCACTTAATATTTACACATTGTAAGGTGGTTTAACCAAATGTGGAACACACCCACACAGAGACATCTGAATGTTTTAGATTAGTGAGGCATATATCTGAACTTATATGTAGATTTCCCTGAAAAGAAAATATGAAAAATAAGTGTTGCATTCTAGATGGTTCCAACCCACACAATATGATGGTACTTCAGTATCTTCATATTTTGTCAACATAATGTCATTCTTTTCAATCTGTCTTTTTGTGAATGCGTAAAGAAATTTCTGTCTCATACTAATAGTATCTCACTATGACTTAGTTTGCACTGCACTAAGCACATTTTCGTGTGTTTATTGGTCATTTCTGTACATAGAAATTTTGTTAAATTTCTTGCATGGCATGATTTTATGTCACATTGAATTATATTGAATATATCCCCTTTTTAATTATTTGCTAATAGGAAACAAAAATATCTTTTTATAATAATTGTATTAGTGTCCTACTTACAGTCCGAAGTCTTTATTTCATGTAAGATATAAAATACATTTATGTAAAATATGAATTTATATTTCATATGATATATGAAATTGAAATATGAAATATGTATTTCATATATGACAACTTTATTTCATATAACCATCACATTCTCAGGTATCAGGAGTTGTAACTTTAATATATCATTTCTGGTGGTGAATTCAACCCATAATAGAAACAGACATACAAAATACGAAGCTTGACATAAATTCAGTATCTTATAGAATTCTAATTGAAGTAGGTAATAACATGATTGCAAAATATTAATTAACTTTTAGAAAACAAGTATACACTCTTCATGGTCCTTATCATGAATCATAAAAATGACAAATTGGTTTTCATCAAAATCCAAATGCTTCTCTGTTAGAGAATTAGAAAATTGAACAAACCTTTCTGTCCTTGAGAAAGTGTTTGTAATTATTTAAGAAAGAACTTGAATCTATAACACATGAATAATACTGAAAATGACATTCTAAAAAGAACAAATCCTAGAAATAGAACCACACAAACATAGTGAACTAATCTTGGACAAAGATGTAGACAATGAAGAAGAATTGTCTTTTCAGCAAATGTATGGAAATAACTGGACAGTCACATGCAAAAAAGTTACCTAATCATAGATATTACACCTTTTACCATTTTAACACAAAATTGATCATAGACATACATCTATAATCCAAAACTACAAAATTCTGTGAGGTGGCAGGAGAAAATGTGAGTGGTGATATTCTAGGTGCTCTTGAATTTAACAGTGATAATTTATATAAAACAAATTGTTATATATTAAAGAATTTGATGTTATTAAAATAAAAATCTCTGCAGCATGGAAGATACTGTCAAGAGAATGAAAATGCAAGGCATAAATGAAGGGAAAATATAGCAAAACTCATTGCTGATAAAAAAATTGTATTTAATATGTACATTTAAAAATCAACAGTATAAAGACAAGTCTCCTACCTGTATCCAACTATGCAGATATACAGATCCCTCTATTTCTCCTTATCTTTTTCCTAATAAACCTGATCATTTTAAGTGTTTAAAAATACAGTAAATTACATAGTTTTGGTCCCTGGGGGTCACCCTGAGACCAAAATGATATGAAATATATATATATATATAACTTATTAAAAAACAGTAAATAATATATACCTTCAGGTGTTCTGTCATATATATATAGAGAGAAATATTTTGTTTCCTGGGGTTCTTCCACCACCATATCATCATATCACCCACCCATGGACCATCATTCTGATTCTCCATTCCTCCATGCTCGTACACTCCCTGACCTCTCCCCCCAGCACCGATATGCTTTAGTTTGGTTGTTATATTGTTTTGATTTTTTTTCCTCTTGGCTTTTTGTTTCTTTTCCCTAAAACACACCTATAAGTCAAACTATCTGGTTTCTGCCTTTTTCTTTCTGACTTATTTCTGTTAATATGATTTCTTCTAGGTTCATCAATGTTATGACAAGTGCTTCCAAACTGTCATTTTTAACTAATGAATGATACTCTATTGTGTAAATAAACCAACCCTTTTCATCCATTAATCTTTTGGGCGGCATTTGAGTTGCTGAAAATTGTATCCTGAAAATTTTAAGTAGTGCTGTAATACACATCCATGCTCAGGTATTCTTTTGTATTAGTGTCTTGGTCTCCTTTGGGTAGTCTCAGAAGAGGAATTGCAGTATTAAGTTGTAGTTCCATTTTCATTACTTTGAGTGTCTTCCACACCAGTTTCCAAAGTGGCTGAACCATTTTGCAGTAGTGGAAGAGTGTTCCTCTATCTCTACAACCATGCCAGCACTTGTTGCCCATTTTTTGATACGTGCCATTTTCACTGGCATAAAATGTTAATTACCTCATTGTGGTTTTGATTTGCATTTCCCTGATTATTAGTGATAAGCATCACACATTATTAGGACATGTCAAATGAAATTAACAGTAGGATAACACTACATGGATGAAATGGATGAAATCCAAAATATTGACATACAAAATATTGTTAACTTCTTAAATTATATGTACAGAATGCAGATGAGCTACTCCAAAATTAGGAATCTATGTAGTCTTTGACTACAAATATTAGTGTATGATAGTTTATTGGAATAACCAAATTACTATGTATTCTGAATGTAGTCACTACATAAGTCTGTAATTGTGTTAAAAATCATAGACCAGTAACAAAAAAGGTCAATTTCACTTCACATACTTTAAGAAAAATAATTCAAAATATAAATAGTAATATGTATAGAAATGAGTTGTTATCTAATAAGTGGGTAAATAGGGTGGATATATAAATAAGTAGAAATAGATAAAATTGACATAAAATAAAAATGATTAACCTGAAAATATGTTCATTTCTTCTGAATGTTAGAGCAAGTTGCTAGATAACTAAGAACACTTCCATTATTGTTTTGATTACATTAATTTTATTTCTCTGCATGTCATTTCATCAGCATATTAAACCCCAAAGGAACAAAAATTATAAAATAAAAATTCAGTATCTTATCCCCATCTTTGCCAAATACTTTTGAAATTTCAAGTAATAAAACACAAACATTACTCCTAATTTATGGTGACAGTGATAGTATGATTACATATACAAATATATTTATGTTTGTATATATATAATTAAACATGTCAGAAGATACAATATGTGTTTATACACTGTATGGCATGCTTTTAGGGAACTAATTTTTGAGGAAGATAAAATATGATAGTAAACTATAAAAAAGAAAATCAAAAAAATTTTCTTCTCATATAGGAGAATACATACTATGATTAGATATTCCAATCTACACTGGCCTACAAGGAGTTAGGAAAAGTTATCAAGATGTGCTGCTTCTGACACTGGACAGATGGTCAAACATCCTGAATCACGGGACCAAAGCCTGAAAAAAGGCCTTACAGACCCATCAAAAGAACCTTCAGAAAAGGTGTGCATGTGGGATTTATCTGTCATATTATAGAATGAGACACGCCCATCCTCAAATTCTAGGAAAATACACACTCTTTCAGGACATACTTTCAAACTAAGCTGTGTTTCTGGGGAGGTCAGTGCCCAGCATTCATCTTTATAAAATCTGATGGCCCAAAACCCATCCTCAGGTTTTATGTAAATCTTTCCCTTCCTGGTCACATTATTCCTACAGATCCCCAGGTCCCACTTTTTACTGTCCTTGACTTCTACTTCCCAGTAGTATTTCCCAGAGGCAATGACCTGATGACCCAGCACACAGGGAAAAGAATAAAATCTCTGTGAATTATCAGACAAATCTTGTTGCTTCTCTCCCCAGGTTATACTTCTGTTCCCTTGAGACAAGATGAGGGCAGGGTGGGCTGTGGCTGGATCCAGGAGAATATCCACTGCAAAGATAGCAATTACCTTAATTTCTGAAAAGATTAAAATCCTCAAGATAAAGATTTTTTTTACTTTGTGACTTGTAGAAGTTGAATAAATTCTCACATAAAATCTGTTATATTAGCCTTCTTTCAAAAATCCCTCCTGAGACAGCTTTAACATAAAGAATATAGTACCTCCTAGATAATGTGAGAATGACTCACCAGCCTGAAAAAATTCTTTTCTCCAGTCTGAAAACAACACAAATAAGCACTGTGAGACCTCGTATTTAAGTTTCTGATGAAAATAAACTTTTTTCTTGTTAGCATTCCTTTTGCAAATGTCTCTTAAATATTTTACATATTTACGTATTTACATATTAACATATTTACATTATTTACATATTTTACCAAATATGTTCTTTAGTTTGTTGAACCCAAGTTTTTCATGAATTCTATTAATAAGTGTTCATACAAGAATTAAATTCTCTAATGTATACATTTGCATGAACTCTATTGGTTTCCCAAGATACAATTATCTTCTCAAACAGAAAAAAAATTCCATGTTCTTGTCTAATCTCATTGATTTTAGGTGAAATTATATATATCTGAGTTATGATCAGTAGATTATGCATAACAGGTATTCATATTTCTTTTTAATAATAAAATTATCCATGTGATATTTTCATTATCATTATTGTTAGAACATCTTTTCACCCTTTTCCCTGGGCTTCAAAACACTGTGCAAAGGTCCTAAAAGTGGAAAAGATGAGCGACTTTGAAAATTTGTGTTCTAAGAATTACTGTTTTAAAGAATGTGTTCAGGAAAGTAAATAATCAGGTATATGCATATTTTAATATGTATGAGTAAGGAATATCAAAGTTATGTTAAAGCACTAAGTTATGAGATATTTTTAATTAAAAAAAATCAAAGTTAATTATACTATTGATAGCAAGTGTTAATTAAAATAGATATTCAAGAGATTAAAAACAAACACATATATAGAATATCTGATATTTATTCATAAATGTTTACTGTAACACCTGCTAGTGATCATTTGAAAATCATTTCAAACTTTCACAGACCAGTTGTATATATAAAGAAATGGATTTGAAATGAGTGATTTTATTACTTGTTTTCATTTTTCTAGATATTCTATTAAAATATTTAGATTTGAAAAAATTTACCTTTAAAGGACATAAATCAAAATAAATAAAACTCTACAAAACATTTAGCAACATCCAGGGTTTGAAGTATGACTTTTTCTAAAACACAAGTGAGCAAACCTGTGGCCCAAAAGCCAATTACATCTATTGATGTAAATATATTTTGATTTGAAAACAGTTACATCAATTAATTTTGCACTACATATAGCTTCTTTTAAGCTAAATATAAGTACTTGAGTAATGTGGCAATACCATATAGCCTTCAAACTCTTATAATATTTACAATTTGGTTGCTTGCATAACAAATCTAACAATCACTTTGGTAGACAAACCAAAATATTAGATAAAACTTGAAAGTGAATTTTTAGCATAAGAGAATGATGCAATTTCTTCTTCAAACAAAATAAATTCAGGAAAATTGTAATACTGAGAGGGCAAAATTTACATAATTGTCTCAAAGGAAAAATTTAAGAGAAATGTATGAAAAAATAAAACCAGAAAATAATAGTTGCAAAATAACACATTTCCAAAATGTGTTTAGAGATTCAACAAAATTTCTATCAAATGCACTGATTTATTTTTGTGCATAAATTTTTAAATAGGTCTTAAACATTTTATGAAATTGCAATGTAACCAGAATTCAAAACTTTTTAAAAAGGTAATTAAATTGAGAAAATTTAAGATTTTCAAAATCAAGATATGCTATGAAGAAGCATAAAGAAGAAAATGAGCTTTAATAGCACTAAGTCATAAAATAGATGCCCTCAATAGCAGAGAAATACAAAGGAGCTGATAGAATCAGAGAGCTATAAAGGATAATGGTGGAAGCCACACAAATAGACAAAGATAAGAATCAAAAAAGAGTGAATATATTGCAAGAGTTCTTTGGAAAATTTAAAGAGAAACAATATTCATTTTATGTAGATGAAAGAAGGAAATGAGACAAATACATTAAATATTTAAAAAAAATATTTAAATTCAGTTGGTAGCAGAGGATTTCCTTAATTTTGGAAAGGAATAAGGTATCCTAATCCAAGATGCCAAGGCCCAAAGAAAAATCATATCAAATTAGACAAACTCAAAGATATTTTATAGTTACAACATTAATGTTAGTGACAAGGGAATGATACTAATAGTGTCAAAAGAATAGAGTTCATACAAATAATGCAGTTAAAGCAGTATTAAGAAAGAGGTTAACTATAAGATTTATTTCAAGAAACACAAAAAATATCCAAAATAAATAATTCATACAACACAAATTGAACAATATCAAACATAGCTAAAATTTAGTAGGAGGATGAAAATACAAAAAAAAAGAATAGAACAGAAATAAATCATAATCAATACTCTAAACCATCATTATATGAAAGAAAAAAAAGCTCTGGCCTAAATATTTACTATGAGTCATATTTTTCTGTATTATGTGATAATAGTAACATTATGTTTTAATGAATTTATGAATTTAATTATATACATTGTTTCTTCAATAATGATCATGCTTAAGGCAGTGTACTCACCTGGGTACAATGATGTCTTCTGCCAACCTATAATTGACAAAATGATAAACTATCACTTACATTTCCCGTACCTTCTCTTATATTTTTCTCTCTTGTCATCATTGGCATTCTCTAAGTATACAGTTACATATTTATTTCCTTATTCTTTTCCTTCTTCACAAATCATGCCTTATCTAAAATTGAAAATAATTTGCTTGCACTTGTGCATAAGTTAATATGAATATATAAGAAAAACAAACTAAAAACTAGAGACAAAACATAAGAAGAATGGAAACATAGCAATGATGAAGAACATGAAGTAACTTGACTATCCATTAATTTCTGAATATATAAAATAGTATGCCATATATAGCATTTTCATGTAAGTGAATAATATTTGGATATAATAAAGGAAGATTCTGTTATTTGCTGCATGGATGGAATTAGAGGAAATTGTGCTTCAAGAAATAAGTCAGGTAGATAAAGAAATCAGCAATGCAGTATATATAGAAAACAAAGATGAACTAAATATAGCAAAAGTAAATGATTGAAATATAATATCAATTAGTGTTACAGAGGTATAACTAGAAGAAACTGGAGCAGATAATGGCATATGGAAAGAGGGAACTGCGTATTGGCAGTGAATTTATTTGATATATAGATATTTATTCACAATGCTACACATGTGGTACCCGATAATATTGTTATCTCAATAACAAGAGAAAAAATATATTTCTTTAAACATCAATAAGATGACAGTTTCAGAAATGAAGGCAGAAAGAAAGAAGGTTTAAAAAGCAAGAAAGAGAAAAAAATGAGTAGGCAGTGAAATAAAGGGAAAGATTTACTAAGAATAAGGTGAGCAAGAATTTGGAAAAAGTGAGACAAATAATGCAACTAATGGAGAGATTAAAGGAAAGGATGGAAAGTAAAAAAATGTTTAGGAAACCTCTATTAAAACAATCATGGCTGATTTTACATCTAAATAAAATATATTACACATTAGAAAGAAATAATTTTTCAATCCTTTACAGATTTTTTTCCATTTATGACCCTACACAGTGAGTCTACACAATGATTTATTATTATGGAAATTTTCTTGGATTGAACCTTAGAAAAGAATTGTATGCTATATATTTAGCTGAATTTTATCTCACGGAAAATTCTGAGATATTTCTGAGATACTTACCAGTCCTAAATTGAGATTTTCTCTCATCTAAAAGGAGATACACAGAAAAGATTGGGAGTTTCAAAAAGTAAACAAAGCAGAAAAGAGAAACACATTCAAATGAGGGATTAACATAATTAATTATCATGGTAGTCAAATTATTTCTCTCTTCTGAAATTGCTTCATATGAATAAAATGATTTTATGACCTTAAGTCTATAATTCAAACTTTAAAGATATAATTCACATATAAATTATTTCTAATGTGAAAAGTACAAAATAAACAATAAGTAAAGATGTCTAAAATAACAAGTTAAGCAGAAAAAAATGAAACAAAGCAATGATTCAACAAAAAGTATAAAATTTTACAGCTATTTTAGCTATAATATTGTATTTACCAATTTCCTTTCGCAATTTTCCTGAAAAAAAAATCCTTTTTTAATGTCAAAAAAGTCAAAAATTAAACTTACTTATAAATATTACATGCACTTAAATAAATGATTTACTAAGAGTAAAAAAAATACTTCTAGAACATTTGTAGAAAAGTAAATAAGTAAATAAATGCACATGGATTATTTTCCAAATTAATCATATATTAGGCAATATGGCAAACATGATCAAATACACAAAGGTTCAAATATCCCACATTTTTTCTTTGATCATAAAGGTATTAAACTGATAATTAACAATTAAAAGAAAATTAGAGTATACACAACACAGAGACTGAAAAACATGCTACTGGAAGATAACTGGGTAAATGAGGAAATCAAAAAAGAAATTAAAACACACATGGAGACAAATGACAAAGATGATACAAAATTCCAAAATGTATTGGACATGGGTGGGGAAAAAACAAACAAGCCAATAAACACAAGTTGTTGAAAAACAAGTTTATGAGATTCAGCAAAAGCAGTTCTTAGAGGCAAATTAAAGAAAGACAAAGCCAATTCAAAAGACAAGAAATGACCCAAAGGAATAATTAAAAAAAAAAAATCCAAAACCCAGCAGAAGATTAGAAACATTAAAAAGCAAAGCAGAAATAAAATGGAAACCAAAAATTCAATCAAGAAGACAAACGAGAAATAAATAAAGATAGACCCCTATCAAGGCTCAAAAGGAAAAGAACTTAGAAAACCCAAATAAACAGGACCATAAACAACAAAAAAAAAGAGTAATTGAATTCAACAATGCCTGAAAAGCATAATTTACCATGACCAAGAGGATTTTATCTCAGGGGCTCAAGGATTGTTCAATATCCAGAAAGAATTAACATAATCTACCACATCAACATGGAGAAAACCAAAAATCCTATGGTCACATCAATAGATCCAGAGAAAGCTTTCAACAAAGTCCAATACCCATTCATGATAAAAACTTGAGAAAAATGGGGATAAAAGGAACATAACTCAACATACTAAAAACTACCTATGACAACCTACAGCAAACATCATCCTCAATGGGCAAAATCTAAAATCATTTCAATTACGATCTGGAAACGGGCAAGGGTGCCCACTTTCTCCATTATAATTTAACATTGTACTGGAAGTTCTAGCTAGAGTAATAAGGTAAGAGAAAAGCATACAAGGGATATACATAGGGAAATAAATGAAACTATGATTATAATATGATTTAATATGTTTTTTAATGTTGAGAACCCCAAACATTCCATCGAAAAATTCCTTGAAAAATAAATTAACTCAGTAATGTAGCCGATTATAAAATCAACACACAGAAAACAGTAGCTTTCCTATACACAAAGACAATTAGAAGAAGAGATTAAAAAAGTCATCCCATTTACCATCACACCAAAAAAAAATTAAAACTAGGGAATGAATCTAACAAAACATGTAAACATGTGAAAGACCGATACAAAATAAACCTGAAGACACTGCTAAAAGAGATAGAAGAAGACATTGACTGTTTATGGAATGGGAGAATTGACATCATCAAAAGGACCATCCTACCAAAAGCGATCTACAGATTCAATGCAATCCCTATAAAAACTCCAATGACATTCTTTAAAGAGATAGGGTGAAAATTACTGAAATTTGCTATGCGTCATTTGCAAATCAGAAAAGTCATTGCAAACGAGATAAGGAAAACCTCTCTCTTTAACCAGTTTCCAGAAAACTTAAGGACTGATTTATTAAAATAACCTTCTGAGACCACACTGGTGCTGCTGGCTTTTCTTAATCAAAGTTAGTGACCACCTGCCTACACGCCCCTTCCTCAATTATTCTTAAACTTTAAAATATTAATTGTCTCTCAGGTTTCTTTGTCTTCTTTGGCATTCAACAGCGCACACCCTCTGTCCCTATAAATATCCCTTTCTTTAGTTAATAAAGTTGTCTGATAGTCCATACTTCCATCTAATCCCTGGCTGTCACTAAACAATCTATTCTTGTCAATTCATTTCTCATACCTTGCGTCTGGCAGCCAATAGAAATTAATACGGAATAACAAAAGACCTCGAATATCATGATGCCTCCTGACCAAAAAAAGAGGGAATGGAGGTATTACTATTCCGGACTTCAAAATATACTACAAAGCCAAACTAATTAAAAGAGTTTGGTATTAGTACAAAAACAACCAGACGAATAGAACAGAATTGAGTGCCCTGAAATAAAACCACACATATATAATCAACTAATCTGTGACAAAGGAGTAAAAAACTTACATTGGAACAAGGAAAGCCTCTTCAATAAATGGGTCTGGAAAAACTGGACCAAGACATGCCAAAAAATGAACCAAGACAAATACCTCACACCATGTACAAAATCCAACTCAAAATGCATAAAACTTGGGCATAAGACCTGAGGCCATAAAATAAATAGAGAAAAACTTGGGCAAAACCTTCCAGGAAATACACTTCAAAATTAATTTCTGGACACATCTACAACTGGCAAAAAAAAAAATGAAGGAAACAAAACAGCTGGGAATATCACACTAAAAAGCTTCTTCTGTACAGAAAAAGAAAGTACAGACAAAGCAAAAAAAAATGCAACTGAGTGGGAGAAAAATTTTGCCCTCCACAAACGTGTTAGGGGTTTGATAACAAAGATTCACATGGAACTCACAAAACTTAGCAAAAACAAAACAAGAAATACAGTCAAAAAAGAACTAAAAAGACACTTCTCCAAAGAGGAAAAACAAATGGCAATAGACACATGAAAAAATATTAAACTTCACTAGCAATCACAGAAATGCAAAATCAAAACCACAATGAGATATAACCTTATATCAGTAAGAATGACCCACATTTAAAAATGGGCAACAAGTGTTGGTGTGATGTGGAGAGAAAAGAACACTCCTACACTGCTAGTGGGAATG
The DNA here is from genome assembly GCA_004024945.1 of Uropsilus gracilis. Classification (NCBI taxonomy): domain Eukaryota; kingdom Metazoa; phylum Chordata; class Mammalia; order Eulipotyphla; family Talpidae; genus Uropsilus; species Uropsilus gracilis. The sequence continues at coordinate 12,989 of PVHY01014777.1, read as the reverse complement.
AGAACTGGTCCAGCCAACATGGAAAGCTGTGTGGAGTCCCCTCAAACTAATGAAAATGGACTACCATTTGACCCAGCTATTGCTCTTCTGGAATCTACTCAAAGGAGCCCCTCTAGTAGTTGTACAAAGGGATACCTGTACTTGCATGTTTATTGCAGCACTATTTACAATTGCAAGTACATGAAAGCTACCCAAATGTCCCAATACAGATGAATGGATTAAAAATATGAGGTACATATACACAATGGAATATTACTCATCAATTAAAAATGACAAAGTTCATGAATTAGAGACAACATGGATAGAAACAAAAAAATCATATTAGGAAAAACAAGTTAGAAGAAGACAGAAACCAAATGGCTCCACTAATATATGTAATATAGGAAAAACAGACTAAAGGCCAGCAGGAAAAGTCAAAACAAGCTAACAATCAAATTCAAGTACACAAGTGGTTTTGGGGGGTAGGAATGTGTGGGAGTGGTTGGCGAGGGGAGGTGGTGGGTGAACCCTAGGGAATGCAAAGATATGAAATACACACACATATGGATTATTTAATAAAAAAGGAAACATTACAAATGACACAGCAGAAAGTCAGATAAAAATTAGAGACTACCATGACCATTTATATGGAAACAAATACAACAACCTGAACAAGATGGACAAATTCATAGAAAGGGAAAATTACCTAAAATTGAACAAAAAAGAAAATAGAGGAGTTAAATAGGTCAAACACAAGCATTGAAATTGAGGTAGTCATCAGAACTCTTCCTAAAAACAAGAGCTTAGGACCAGATGGTTTTTCAAATGAATTCTACCAAACATTCAAAGATGAAATAATAACTGTAGTTCTAAAACTATTCAAAAATTTTTGAGAAAGAAGGAAAATACTGAATAGAATCTATAAAATAAACATTACACTAATATCAAAAACAAACATCAAAAAGAAAGAAAACTATAGGACAATCTTTCTAATGAAAATAGATGCAAAAATTCTAAATCAAATTCTGGCAAATTTAATCCATTAGTGCATAAAAGTGACTATTCACCATGACCAAGTGAGATTCATACCATTGGTACAAGGATGGTTCAACATCCAAAAAACAATCAATATAGTCCATTATATCAATGAGAAAAACAAAAACCATATAATCATATCAATTCATGCAGAAAAAGCATTCAATGAAGTTTAGTATCCATTCATGATGAAAGCCCTTGAAAAAAATCAGAAAAAAAGGAACACATCTCAACATAATAAAAGTCATTTATGACAAACCCAATAGCAAATATCATCCATAATGGGGAAAAATTGAAATCATTTCAATTAAGATATGGACACAGGCAAGGATGCCCACTCTCACCACTGCTTTTGAGCATAGTGCTGCAGAGTTCTAATTAGGAAAATAAGGCAAGAGAAAGACATAAAAGGAATATAAATAAGGAAAGAAAAAATATAGTTGTCATTATATGCAGATAATGAGATAATTTATCTTGAGAAGTCAACAGAAAACTAATTGAAATAAAAAATCAGTTCAGTAAAGATCGCCAGATACAAAACCAACACAAAAATTAATGACATTCCTATATGCAAAAATTATAAGAAAAAGAAATTTAAAAAAAACAATTTATCCTCACACCTATGAAAATTTTATACTTGGGTATAAGCCAACAAAATATGTGAAAGAAGAAAATAGATGTGAAAGACTTATTCACATTATAAAACATGGTTAAAAGAAATAGAACAAGACACAAGGAAGTGGAAAATCTTCCCTTTTTCATGGATAGGAAGAATTAACATTATCAAAATGGCCACCCTATCAAAAGCAATCTACAGATTCAATGCAATTCCAATAAAAATTCCAATGATATTCTATAAAGAGATAAAAAATTACTGAATTTTATATAAAATAACAAAAGATCTATAATATCCAAAGTCCACCTGACCAAAAGAAGAGAGAATGGAGGAATTACAATCTCAAACTTCAAAGCTATAAGCATTAAACAAGTATGTACTGGAACAAAAACAGACAATCAGAACAATTGCAAAGAATTTAGTGCCCAGAAATACAGTCGTGCATATACAGTCAACTTATTTTTAACAAAGGTGCAAAAAACATACATTGAAACACGGGTAACCTCCTCAATAACTAGTGTTAGGAAAATTGAACCACTAAATGCAAAAAAGAAAAAAAAATGAACCTAGAAAACTCTTTCACAACATGTACAAAAATAAACTCAAATGGATAAAAGACCTGGATCTAAGACCAGAAACCATAAAATACATAGAGGAAAATACAAGCAATGAGAAAAACAAAAACCATATAATCATATCAATTCATGCAGAAAAAGCATTCAATGAAGTTTAGTATCCATTCATGATGAAAGCCCAGGATTTACACTCCAGGATTTACACTTCAGAAACACCTTTCAAAACACATCTACAGAGACTAAAAAGGTGAAGGAAAACATAAACTGCTGAGACTACATCAAATTAAACAAACAAACAAACTTCTATACAGCAAAAGAGACAATAACCAAAGCAAAATGAAATCCAACCAAATGGGAAAAAAAAGTTTGCCCTCCATAAGTGATAAGTGCTTGATAACAACATTCACAAAGAACTCACACAACTTAGCAAAAACAAAGCAAAAAACCCAGTTGAGAAATGGGAAAATAATTAAAATGATATGCTCCAAAGAGAAAATATAAATGACCAATAGGCATATAAAAAAATGCTCAACATCACTAAAAATCAAGGAAATGCAAATCAAAACCACAATGAAGTGCCACCTTACACAAATAAAAATGACCCATATAAAAACAAATGGACATCAACAAGTGCTGTTGTGGATGTTGAGATAAAGGAACACTTTTACAATACTGATGGGAAAGCAAACTGGTCCAACATCTATGGAAAGCTGGGTAGGACCCTCAAACTACTACCATTCAATCTTGCAATCTCACTTCTGGGATTCTACCCAAAGGACACCAAAGCACTAATTCAAAGAGACACCTGTACTTGGATGTTCATTGAAGCACTATTAACTACACCTAGGACTTGGAAACTATACAAATCCCTCAGAACTCCTGACAGTTTGAAAAGTTGTGTTATATGTACACAATGGAATATTATTCTGCACTAAAACTGACAAATATGAAGCATTTGTAATAACATGGATGGAGCTAAGGGAATTATATTAGCAGAAATTAGTAAAAAAGACAGAAACCATGTGGTCTCACCTATGATGGGATATAGGAACAACAAACAAATAGCCAAGAAAACATTAAAATAAGCTAACAACAGAACTAGGGCAAACTGCTGAGTGGGAGAGAAAACAGGGAAAGGAGGAACACAAGATCAAGATGAAAGTTCATGGGTGATAAAGTAGAGGGAGAACCCTGGGGAATGCAATGAGGAAATATATATATATATGTATATATATATATATTTATTTATATATATATATTTATATATATATAAACAAAAATGATTAATAGAAAAGAAAATATATTACACACTGCATAGAAAAATAAATTTAGTATTGGTTGTTGGAGAAAAGTCATCAGAGTTCCCTATTACTTTGCATGATTTTGACTGTTGTTATTAATGAATAACATCAAATTCAATATTGCATGTATATTTTTCTATATCTATCTGCAATAACAGCTAACAGTTAAATGTTTAACATGAAAGAAGCATTTTGAATTCTTTAATAACTTATTTAAATATTATTATAATTGTGAAGAAATGTTTGTCATTTTGTTATACAAAACCAAAAGATTATTAAGATGATAAAGTTGCTACTGATAAAGTGGTAGAACAATGATTCATTTATGGTCCATTAAACTGTAAAATGAAACTTGTAATCATGCAAAAACACTTAGCTCATGTTCCAAACATCTGTTCAGTAACAATGTGGAGCAGCAAAATACTCATCAAGGAGGGACATACTGTATTTTTTTTGAAAAAGAAGGTTTTTTTCTTAAGTTTTATTTAAAACAATACTATGGACAAAACAAGCACTAAGACAATGAGTTCAAATGCATCATACAATTAGACTGTCACTCATCTCTGAATTATAACAAAAATGCTTTTATAGGGAAATCAGTTAAGTAAAATATTACAAATTAAGAGAGCATGACAGGACTTACTGATGACACTGATGATAAAAGCTTTTATATAAGGAGCAGAAATCACAAAGGAGGAAAATGTAATTAAGAGATAAATTATAGATAAAAATGGAGGAAATATGGAGAAAAAGCATAAGAAAGTATAAGCTATGAATAAGTAGTCACTAAAGATAAATAAAAAATTCAATCCACCGACCAAATGAAAAAAAGAGTACTACAAAGATCAATTAAAATAAAATAGATGCAACACATTTTAAATGCATGGTAAATAAACAATATTCTCATTCCCAAATTCCCAAAAAACTAAGAATAATATATAAATCACAAAGAAGAGAATCTAAAAATCAAAGTATAAAGAAACATCATAATGGATTACCATTTTCATTCCTAAGATAATCTGAAATAAAATAAAGAGAATTTCTAAGATGAGTTTTAAAAAAGACCAAGAATAGAATGTATTACATTATAATTATAATTTTATTTACCATTTTCATATAAGAGTTTATCTGAAAAAATAAAATAGAGAAATAAGAAATAATAAAAACCAAAAAAAAAAAAAAAGCAAAAAGGCAGCTAATAAAATGTTTTACCATTTCCATGCATTGGTTGTTCTGAAAAATGGAAAGAGTAAAAAAGTCATATTCTAAAAAGCATAATGTAGTCAATATGTCATCATTTTATTTGTGAATTTATCTGGAAAATAATATAACAAAGAAAATAGAGAAGATATCAGAGAATTAAGAAATAAGATTGAAATTTCATTAATAACTGAACAGAAAAGGGAATCTATCAAGAACACCAAGAGAGACAATAGAACCTGAAACACAGGAAAATAAATGCCAAATTTACAAATTATATTTTTTATTCGAAAAATAGCAGAAATACTAAAAAAGAAGAGATTTAAAATCAAAATTTTTAAGATGTCAATGAAATTTACAAAAATATGTCCTGAGGTGATCTGAAAAATAAATAACACATAAATTTCAGAAGTACTGAATAATAGTTAAAATCAGTTGTGAAAAGTACAAATATATACTAAGAAAAAATTATAAAGTCATTAAGTAACAAAAATTAAAATATGTAAAAATGAAAAAAGAGAACACTATAACAGCTTAGAAAACAAAAAAAATTGTATCAATAAAAACAGTATGAAAAAAATTTAAAAATCAGAAAGAAAAAATTAAACATAAAAAAGTAAAAGTATATAAATTAATCATTATTTATTAGAACCAATTGAAAATTTAAAGAGGTGAAGTAAAAATGGAATAAAGATAAGTCAAAGAGAAAAAAAGGGTAATAAAAAATCAAAGGAAGAGCAAAAAGAAATTATTTTACATCGTGAATAAAAACACTAACATTTTCTTCCTTAACAAGTGTGAAAAAATTCAAAATGATGCAAGAATAATGCAGAATTCAAAAAAAGCAGAACTTTTCATCGTTCAATCCGTAACTGCGGGCTGCAGAACCTACTTGATTTACACAGAAACAGACAGTCACCATGAAAAGCAGCTGTGATAGAAAGGACAGGCATCAACTTATGTGATTGATGAAGTTCACCTTTTTCCTTCCTGATTTCATCTGAAAAAGAAAAAGCAGAATATGAGGATCTATTTGAGACAAACACTCTATCAAGGATGAGATTTTGGGGAAAACTTACCATAATCTCTCCTAAGTTTGTCTGAAAATTAAAAGCAAAGACAGTGCTGTCAAAATGAAATGGAACATGGAAATACCGCGTCGGGACACAGTGATGATGGAAGCTTACCCAGTTCAGCCTTGAGTTTACCTGAAAAACAAAACGAACGACACAAGGATCACAAGGACAATGGCAGGGGACATGGCGTGGTGAAAGTAAAGAGGAAACAGCTTACCAAATTCCTTCTCTTCTTGCTCTGGGACATAAAACATAAAAAGGCTTATGTAAATATCAATTAGAAAACCGACGGCACCAGAACAAATCCAAGCAACACGGAAACCTTACCATTTGCTTTCCCCGCTGAGTCTGAAAGATAGAAGGAGTGAAGTGAGACTCACAGGGAGATGGACAAAAGACACCTCACAGGGTAAAAATTGATCATGACTATTTACCTTTTTCCTGCCTGAATTTATCTGGAAGGAAAGAGAACAAGAGTCAGCTAAACAGAAATCACACTAAGGAGCAAACGCGCACGTTTTCTGCAAGGTGTGCCTTTGCCCTCCAAAATGGTTCTGAGAAAGAACAATTTGAAGAGCAAAACGGGAGACAGCAGATTCAAACCCAGAGGCAGGCGGTGGCACAGTTAGTTCCCCAATTTCAATTCTGAGCTAAAGGGACAGCAGTCACCGGGGAACAGAACGGACGGAAGGGTCTCATCAGTGCGGTGGATTCCTTACAATTTACCATGCCCTATGCCCAGGCCTTAAGAAAATAAAGCCAGTTGGAGGAAAGGTAGTGATGGTGCAGAGTTGTGATGCAGTTGTAAATTTTTTAGGCATCAAAATGCCCTGGTGGGCAGGTCTGAACGAACCAGCATAGGAAATGGAAGTGGGAAGAGAGGGTGGACCAGGGGACGGAGCAAGGGAGGAGGGGGACCAAAAAATCAAAAAGGTAAAGGTAAAGGAAGGAGTTTGGAACGGTGGACTGGGAGAACAGGCCCACGTGTCCTGGCCAGGGTACACCCCCTGGAAGAGTGAGCTGGAGGTGGCAAGGTGCCATGGTGCCCTGCAGAAGGGTAGCCAGTATGCAGAGTGTGGCAGCGCAGCCAGGTGGCATACTGAGCCGCTACCTGGTGATGGCCAGGGATTTGGAAAGCTCATTTGTGCACGGGCAACTGTGGAAGAGGCCTGAGAAGCCTTGGAGAAGCGGAACAGCACCGAACGCTGCTGAGGCAAGAAGCAAAGAGAAGACGCCGGAGAAAGACTGGACTTGGGCAAAGCGCCTAACTCTGTGGTTTGGAGGGGCAAAGGGGCACCATCCTGGACAAGCGTTTGGGCTTTCCGACTAAGTGGTGATTAGGCTAAGATCACTGGCCCCTTGTGGCTGCGAGGACTTGTCCTCCTCCTGCTTAAATTCAATTGTTCTTAAAACGTTGTTGCTGAACCGCATTTAAGTGGCAACTGCTGGGCGCCTGTGAGAAGTTCTGGGAAGAACCTCGGGTGCCAGACGCCGCATTTTAAGAACAGTTTTACCCATAGCTTGCTAGTTGGCGGCTAATACCACTTTTGCCCCGATATCAATAAAAGTTAGTAGAAATAGTCAAGGAGCATAGAAACCAGAGTAGTAATATTCGCAGGAGTAAGAGCAGCAAGAGATCAAGATGAAATTTCTCGGGTGAACACAGGAGGGCGAGAAACCCAGTTCTCCGAATAGTCTGCCGCTTTACACAAAAATCGGTGTGCAGAAGACCAGTATGAGGTGGAAAATGAGAGAAAGTAGAATGAGCCCCTGAGGCAAACAGATGCAAGTACAGGTCACCAATTTCAATTTGAGGGCAAGGGGACAGGAGTCATGAGCAACACAACGGACTGAAAGGTCCCATCACTAGGGAAGTTTCCTTCAAATTCACTATTACCTATCTTGAACATTTCTGAAAAGTTGTGATTGCGGTAGAAACAGTAGCAACAGGTGACCAAAATGGTAACTAAGAGAACAGAAAATTAGGGTAAATGATGATCCAAAGAGTGACCGCAAATATGATCAGGATGAAGGTTCCCGGGTGGTAAGATGGAGGGAGAACCCCAGATGAGGAACGTTTTCTTGAAAGTTTGCCATTATTCTCAAAAATTGGGGTGTAGACGACCGGTGTGAAGGGCAAAATGAGACACACGGGTCAAAACCCCAGCCCGAGGCAAACGCATGCATGTCGAGTTCACCAATTACAATCCTGAACACAATGGGACAAGAGCATTTGAGGAACAGTTCAGAATGAAAGGTCCCATGGTTCCGGAGGCTTGCTGAAGATTTACCATTCTCCGTTTTGAGTTGATCTGAAAAATATAAAGGATCAGAGAAACATCACTAAGTGTAGGCAACACACAGGAGCCTGATTTCAGCATCACCCAGTGTACCAGTTTCTTGCTTGAGGGGTGCCAAAAATTTCAGCACAATGCAAGAATCACCCAGAAGTCAAACAAAGCAGAGAGATGTTTTTATCTTTCAAGTGGTCACTGACGGCCACCACGCCACTCTTGACTTGGCATGAAATGCATCGGTGCCCAAAGACAGGAAGCCCATGCGTTAACTTAAGTGAATGTTGAATTTACCGTTTTCTTTCCTGATGTCATCTGCAAAAGAAAACGTGGAATGTGAGGATCTGTTTGAGACCGGCAAACACTCTATCAGTGAGGAGTCTATTGGTGAAAACTTACCATAATCTGTCCTAAGTTTGTCTGAAAATTGAAAACAAGGACAGTGTTGTCACAATGAAATGGAACACGGAAATACCGCGTCGGGACACAGTGATGATGGAAGCTTACCCAGTTCAGTCTTGAGTTTACCTGAAAAACAAAACGAACAACGCAAGGATCACCAGGACAATGGCAGGGGACATGGCGTGGTGAAAGTAAAGTAAAGTGGGAACAGCTTACCATATTCCTTCTCCTCTTGCTCTGAGACATAAAAACATAAAAAGGCTTATGTAAATATCAATTAGAAAACCGACGGCACCAGAACAATTCCAAGCAACACGGAAACCTTACCATTTGCTTTCCCCGCTGAGTCTGAAAGATAGAAGGAGTGAAGTGAGACTCACAGGGAGATGGACAAAAGACAGCTCACAGGGTAAAAATTGATCATGACTATTTACCTTTTTCCTGCCTGAGTTTACCTGGAAGGAAAGATAGAACAAGAGTCAGCGCACAGGAGCAAACGCGCACGTTTTCCGCAAGGTGTGCCTTTGCCCTCCAAAATGGTTCTGAGAAAGAACAATTTGAAGAGCAAAACGGGAGACAGCAGATTGTGGTAGAGTTATGTTCCCCAATTCAATTCTGAGTTAAAGGGACAGCAGTCACCGCGGAACAGATCGGACGGAAATTACCCATCAGTGTGGAGGATTCCTTATAATTTACCATGCCCTATGCCCAGGCCTTAAGAAAATAAAGCCAGTTGGAGGAAAGGTAGTGATGGTGCAGAGTTGTGATGCAGTTGTAAATTTTTTAGGCATCAAAATGCCCTGGTGGGCAGGTCTGAACGAACCAGCATAGGAAATGGAAGCGGTAAGAGTGGGTAGACCAGGGGACAGAACATAAGAGGGGGGGAAGAAAAGAAGGCAAAGGGAGAGGAAGGAATATGGAACAGTGGACTGGGAGAACAGGCTCAAGTATCCTGGACAGGTTACACCCCCTCCTGTAAGAGTGAGCTGGAGACTTCAAAGTGTCATGTGATCTGCAGCAATGTTTTTTTGTTACTGTTTACTTTATTTCCCTTTATAATACGAATATCTCTTTATCAGTGCTCACATTAATGTTCAAGTAAACATGGTTACCTATTTACTCAAGTAATTAGTAAATGCATACAATTGATTTTTTTCAACTAATCTTTTAAATAGACTAACATGCTTGTGTATCTTATCATTAAAGCACTACTATATCTTTAGTAGATGAAAAAGTATATACGCAAAACAATATTCTCCAAATATATTTAGTGCTATGTAATACAATTTAGTTTACAGCAATACTGTAGACATAGTTTGACTAATCCTCAAAATTCTAGACATGAATTGCTATTCACATTATATTTAACACTGTAATAACTATTTGAAAATTCTGTCAGTGATTTCACATCCAATTTCTTCTATCAGATTTTTATAATAATCTATAAAATGCCCTAGGTAGGTTATAATAAAAATCTTCTATCAATTTAATTTACAAATAGGCATATCCTTTAAAGGAAACATTTATTATTTAATGTGATAAATTGATAAAATTAATTATTAAACAGATAAAAGGTACTTACCTATGTTACAACATGAAAAAACCTTAAAACTTTCATGACCTTGAAAAAAGGCACACACAAATGTTCCCATCTTGTATAATCCCATGATTTTCGGATCTTAGCAAAAAAAAGAAATTCGCAGTTAGATAAAAGATGGTTGCCTAAGACTAAGGGTTCATTGCAAAAAGAGGGAGACCTAACTTGTTAATGAGTATGAGTTAATGAGTATGGGACTTACTATAGAAATGATGAAAATCTTTTGAACCTAGATGGAAATTACATTTATACAATATCATGAATTTACTAAAAACCACTAAATATATTTTTATTTTAAAATATTATTAATACTTTTAATTGAGATCAATTTTAGATACCCTAATTAAGTATAGCCACTATAGTTCATCCATCACCAGACCACCCATATTTCACTGAGCTTCCTTTTTTCATTCCCTTTTAAAAATTCTTTAGAGTTTTATTTATTTCAAATAAACTTATACAATTTACAAATGAATTAGAAGTGGTTCATGTTGATTAGGTTACTAATTAACACTTTGTGTATGAAAACATTATAATACTCTTCCCTCACAATTTCTATAAAAATGAAGAAAATTTTGATTTTCAGTAATGATAAACATTTTTTTAATTGCACCATGTTCTTTCCTTCAATTCATTCACTTCCCTCTGGTTTCAATTTCTTTAACCTTGTAGAACTTTTCTTAATATTTCTTAATAAACCTGTCTGATTACTAATCCCTTGACTTTAACTACATAAATATTTCATCTATGCTGAAGACTACTTTCAATGGATGCATAGGTTAATGAGTTGAAAGATTTTTCTTTAAGTATTTTTAATATCATGATATCCTGTAGTCTTGCTACTATGATTTTTGTTTTAAATTCACTTGCTTTTGAATCATGTCTCCTCTGTCTAATTGTGTGTTTTCCTTTAGACATATTTAAGAGTAATTTATCTTAGGTTTGAAAATTATTGCTGTACTATATCTACACATGTAGACAATTTTTGAGTTTATTCTACTTATATTTTGGTGAGCACATTGCATTTGCAAATTTAAATCTTTCACCAAGTTTGAGAAACTTTTGACATTCTTCTTCAAATATATCCAAATGTCCCCAATTGTTTTATCTTCTTCTGGGAATGTTATGATTTGTGTGTTATAATATCTTAGAATATTCAACAGCCCCATAATCCCCCCAAAACAAATAAGCAATCAAATAAAACTCTCATCATTGTTTTATAAGTTTTCCTTTCTATTCCTAAAATAGTAAAAATTATATGAAATTGTTTTAAGTTTCTGGCATTTTTGCATTTGTCTATTGTGATAAAACTCTGCTATTGTGAAAATATGGTGACATTTCAAATTCATTTATGCTTTTTTATTTTTTAAATTGTCCTTTTTTTTGTTTCAGTGTTCAGTGAACTTCCATTCCATACATTTCTAGCCCTTTTAACCTCACCTACAATAGCACAGAACTCAGATTTCTCCCCTACCTTATCAAATATAAACTGTAATATATATAATATAAAATTGTCATTTAATAATCCTTAGTTTATTGATCTTTACAGATGTCTTTATGCAGCTATTTATTTTTGCTCATATATTTATCATTTTTCCCTTCTTTTATTGTCATGTTTGTTAAAAGTTTCTTGAGGTAAAATTAAATTTTTTGAAGTTTTCATTTTCTTGAAGTAAACCTTTTTGTCACCATGAATTTTTGTCTTAGAAATGTTGTGGTGAAATAGAGAGAATGATATCAACCATTCTTCCAAAAATAACTTTAACAAAAGGAAAAGATCAATAGAATCTCCCTGAAAAAATCAGACTCTTATAAACAGCAACCAGAGACTTACCAGAAAGACTAAGAACAGGAGGGGAAGATTCACAGATGTCAGACCACTAAGAGAAAGGCAGCTTACCTGAAATTAGGTACCATTTTGGCCATTTCACACTGCCAATAGGAATCCCTACAGTCAATTGAAACTACAGTCACCAGCATAATCATGATCTTGGTATGACCATGATTATCATGATCATTGGCAGTGACTCTGGTGCCAGCTGAATCAATCTGGAATTCTATGGTCACTGAAATCAGGCAGTTGAAGCTACCTCAACCCCCACTGCCATCACTTCTACTGCCCATAAGCAAGAAGATTAATGAACCCTGCCTGCCATCAACAGAGGTCTAGTCAACAGAAGCTAAGGAAGAGTGGAATGGACTTGCACCACTACCCTGAACAACAGCCAAAGCACCCCAACCACTAAATAGATAACCATATCCCAGCAAGATCTCTAACATAACATGCCCACTTGTATCAGTGGTATAGAAGCATCACAGGCAGAATAAACCTGAAGACAAATTATGAGAAGAAAATAACAAATGATCAGATGACTACTCCAGGGAATAATCTACTATAGAAAGTCAGCCTCTGAAATCAATAGCACAGGCACTGTAGAATATTTTGACCTGACTGAAATGGTATTCAGAATCACCATGATAAAAACACTGAAAGAGTTAGAAAACATAGAGAAGACAGAAAAGGGAAAAGATGACATAAGGAAAGAAAATGAGTCTTTTAAAAAATTGCACATGTTAACAAATTGACATAGGAACAAAAAAACTCTGGACAAACCAAGAAGAAAAAATAGGAAAAAAAAAAAAAGGAACAATGAATAAGCACTCTTTAAGATACAGACAGACATAAGCCAGGAATGGTGGCTCGTGCCTGTAAGCTTCAGTCTATGAAGTGGCCGCGTCTAGGGATCACGGTTCGAGTCCCGCCTGGGGCCCGTAGCAAGACCTAGTTCCAAAAATAGCTGGGTGTGGTGGCACGCACCTGTAATTCCAGCTACCTGGGAAGCGGAGGCTGGGAATTGCTTGAGTCTGTGGTACCTCGGGCAACAAGAGCCTGTGGTTCCATGGGCAAAAATAG
>PVHY01014776.1:8113-37715 GCA_004024945.1 Uropsilus gracilis | reverse complement strand
TTTTTTTTTTTTTTTTTGAGGCTAGGTCTCGCTACTTTTTGCCTGTGGAACCACAGGCTCTCGTTGCTTGGGGTACCAGAGACTCAAGCAATCCCCAGCCTCAGTTTCCCAGATGGCTGGGATTACAGGCGTGCACCACCACGCCCAGCTATTTTTTTGGAACTAGGTCTCGCTACAGGACCCAGGCGGAACTCGAACCACAATCCCTAGCCCTGGTCGCTTCATAGACTGAAGCTTACAGGCACGAGCCACCGTGCCCGGCTGAGCACCCAGTCTTAATCCCATGATTGACCTCTCTTCGCTTGACCAGATGGCCAGAGAACCTTGGTAGGCAGGAGCCCCAGGCCTCTTGAGCTGATGTGAAGCTGAAGATGGGGAGGGGATAACCGTCTGCAGGTCTGTCAAGGCTGCCTTGTCCAGGACTCAGTGGGCAAGAATAGAGAGTGGTAGCCAGACCCTCAAAGCACTTCAGTTTGCATCCTTTAGTGTAGCTTCATTGGGAACTCAGAGGTTACCTCACCCTGAGTCCTATACTTGTGCTCAGAGACCTCCTAACTAGACCCTTACCTGGGTTACACCTAGATCATAACCCAACCCAGATCCTGGGATGTACCTCAGGACCAGGGTGCTTTTCACAGACATCATTTCTGATAAAGAAACAGAATGACTTTCGGAACCTTCCTGAAAGCAAGCAGGCAGGGCCGGGAATTGAGAGTCTTCAACATTATCCATCTCAGCGGGCCCCATCAGACCCTGCTCAGAGTGCAGGCAGCCTGTGCAGATGGCAGCCCCCAAGGGGTAGGGAAGGAGAGGTGTTTATGAGGACAGAGCTACCCTGGGCTGAGGAGCAGAGGGCCCAGCCACAGCCTCACATGGACAGGTGTGTATTTTCTCTTCAGCAGTATACCTCATATTTTCATCTTAAATACCTTCAACATAACACTGCTTGTCTGCCTGTCGGGAAGAGGTCTTTGTATGGTTTCTAGGTGGGGTTGTGTCCTTCCAGAAAGAAATGTGACCTGGGGCAAGGGCAGCAGGTTGGAGTGGGGACCCTCAGGCATGGCCCTCCCTCAGGAAATGTCTCAGCTCAGCAGCTCCAAGTGCCCTCGCACAGCCCAGGTCTCAAGAGCAGGGTGTTTGCTGACCCTCCTGCTGGCCTTTTAACATGCATGTATTGTACTCTGGGCACAACTTAATCATAGTAGGACCCCAGAAAGCCTCAATCTGAGGTGGAAACTAAGACCCTAAAGCCCCGACCTTGGTCTCTGCAGAGACCTGGATGCCCGGGCCAAGAATGAGTGCTACCGGGCTATGTTCCGGCTGCCGAAGGATGAGCGCCTAGATGGCCATACAGATTGCACCCTGTGGACCCCCTTCAACAAGCTGCACATCCCTGGCCAGATGTTCATCTCTGGCAACTACATCTGCTTTGCCAGCAAGGAGGAGGACGCATGCCATCTCATCATACCCCTGCGAGAGGTGAGCACCCAGCCTCTGGATGAGGCACCTGATGGGGGACCCTAGCCCCACAGCCCTTTGACATTTAGTGGAGGGTACCTCCCCAGCACCTACCTTATGGGAATGAGATGCTGCAGATGCTCCCAGGCCACTTCATCTGTGGGAAACAGAGTGGGGTTTGACACACCAGTAGCATGTACAATAAAACTTGAAAAACTTAAGAAGGGCCAGCACCTCCTCGGTCAGGGCCCAGTGGCCTGCAGCTGAGTGTCTCAGTCCTGCCTTCCAGTGCCACAGTTGGCTTAGCCCTTGGCTGGCCATGGAGGACACTGTACACACCAGCCCCACCATGTCACGCTAACAGGCCACCTTCCTGTCCTCCCCTCATCTGCCTGTGGTGAGGCTCTAACAGACAGAGCAAAGGACAGCTTTCATGGGTGGGCCAGCTCTCATCTGTCAGGGGCGAAGATAGCCTCACCTGTCAGGCAGTGTCAGCTCACTTTCCAAGGTTATTTTTTCCCAGGTCTCTAGGGCTTCCATGAGACCCTAGAGACCAGGGCCATCTGTCCTGTGTGGTACTGAGAGTGTGGCTAGTGAGCCAGGGTCCCCTCCCAGTTGACCTTGGGTTCAGGACAGGTCCCATGTCCTTTTTCTTGTGATCTAGCAGGGAAAATTGACTGTTAATGACAGTTAAATTATGTGAATATGTGAAGCAAGTGAAGTTCTTTTTTTTTTTTTTTTTTTGAGACTAGGTCTCGCTATTTTTGCCCGTGGTACCACAGACTCACACAATCCCCAGCCTCAGCTTCCCATGTAGCTGGGATTACAGGCATGTGCCACCACACCCAGCTATCCCGCTGTGTTGCCTCAAGCGGGACTCGAACCACAATCCCTAGCCCCAGCAGTTTCATAGGCTGAAGCTTACAGGCAAGAGCCACCGTGCCTGGCTGCAAGTGAAGTTCTTAAGCTAGAACCTATATCTCAGTATTTTGATCTCAGTAAAGCCTAGAACAGTGAGGCCTCCTTGGTCTTTGTATGAAGCTCTGAAGTTGTAGGTATAGTTGTGAATCAGTGTGAGAGGTACTAAGCTGCATCATGTTCCCCAAGGAAAGTTAGAGGCAAAGGAATCAAAAGCCATAGTTCCAGAAGTCCCGGGTTAAGGGTCTTAGAGCTGGTCCCTAATTCATGTTCTCTTTTAGCACCAGCCTGTGGATTTGTCCTGTACTCTCACATCTGGCAGCAGCTTGAGGGACCTCTGCCTTAAGAGAGTTTAGACAGCTCTAGCTAAGCAAGAGAGCAGGAACATCTTGAGCTGGAAGGCTGATCTCATCTCTTGGGACAGGGCTCTGAGCTGATCAGGATGGATGCCAGTGGCTCAGCACTGCCTAGTCCTCAGCTTCCCAGCTTCAGGGCTGTCCAGGGACTCTCATTCAATCAATTGTACTCTGTGTGCGCAGACTCTTGAGTATCTGCTCCCAGAAGTGCTTCACATGTTCCAGGCAGGCGCAGCACCCCCTTTCATTTATCCACCCAGGTGAGAAGTAGAGTTGTCTTTGATTTGACTTGGTCTCACCATTATTTGGTCATCTTGGGAGTGTCCTGCCCACACCTAACTCAGGGTCATTCCTTTGCAGAAGCCAGTGCAGCTTAGAATGTCAGTCAGAGCATTTTGGGCCTTATGTGGGATTCTCTAAGTCTTCTGGTGATTGGAAAAACACCCAACTGTATGCTGTGACTTGTGAAACCTTCAGGAAGCCAACTTGGCTTATACACCCGTATACACACACAGCGCACACACACATACACACACACAATAGCCACACAGACACATACACTCATGTACATATACATGTACACGTACATATGCTCATATATGCAGCAGTACACACACCACCCATGCACTCCCAGTGTGCACATGCACAAGCCTGCTTATGCACATACGTATACAAACACACGTGTCTGCCACGCTTACACACTGCACAGTGCACATGCATGTCCCCATATGCATATGCGTATACCACATGCATGAATAAACATACATGCACACACATTCAAACATACCCACACACTCCCTTACTCTGCCACAGCTTCTCCAACCTTTCTCCATCCTTCAGGCCAGTCTGGCACTCTCTTGGTTAGTTGATTACTGGGCTTCTGTCCCAGATCCCCACCTGACTTCCCCAAGCTGCCTTCAGGATGAAGCAGCCCAGTGGCCTCCTGCTTGTGCTGTTGTTCCCATCCCACCTGGCTGTGACATTTAGCCTGCAGGTCTTTGTCTTCCCACACCCCAAGATGCAGACTCTGCAGAGGTACATCCTGAAAACTTGTCCTTTGCCCTGTACCCCTATGCTGTTGTGTCCATACACTTCCATGTCAGAGCTATACCCAGAACACATGTGTCACAAAGTGGCCCAGGAACAGTGCTCAGGCTGTGTACACAGGACTGCCCACTGTACTTTAGAGGCTGGGGGCTAACTAGTCTTATCTGCTGGAGGCAGATAAGAACCAACAGTGGGCTTGTACTTTACAGTCTGTGTCACATACTCATGATAGTCCTTCAGGGTTCACCCGTATCAGCAGGTGAAAAAAAAAAAAACCTGAGACATGCACATAACTGACTCAAGGTCAGGTCACCATGCAGTCAGACTGAATCCAGCCATGCCCAGAGTCCCTTATCTACTTCCTCACTATATCTGAGGGAGGATAGCCTGAGGCCAGTGTGTGCTCATGTTCCCAAAGCCTTCCAGCTTCTCAAGATGCACATGCCCAAGACAGAGTTTTTACCTTTGCAGGTGACCATTGTTGAAAAAGCTGATAGCTCCAGCATCTTGCCCAGCCCTTTGTCCATAAGCACCAAGAGCAAAATGACCTTCCTGTTCGCCAACCTAAAAGACCGCGATTTCTTGGTTCAGAGGATCTCTGACTTCCTCCAGAAAACATCACTCAAGCAACTGGATGGCAGCAGCGGGAGCAGGAAAACCAGCACCGCAGACCCAACCCTGGAGGTAAGGGAGGCAGCATGGTTGGGTGAAGAGGGGGAGCCCATGCGGCCATCATCTTCTGGGCTGGAGCCTAACCCAGGGTGCCTGCGGTGCATCTCAGGCACAGAGATTCCTCCTGTCTTCAGGTTGGAGACCCTAACCCAGCCTATGTGTAGGTGTCCCAGCCACGCGCAAGTGCACTGAGATGGTGCCCCTAGCCCTAAGCATCACTGCCTGCCTCCAGTCACTGTCCACAAGAAACCTCTGACTGGATCAGCCACCCCGATCTCTGCCCCTTGTGAACACCTGCTACAGTGGACACAAGACATGTTCTGCTCAGGCCTGTTCAGCTAGGGTTTATGTACCTGGTGTCTCTCCTGTCAGTCTTTCCAGCTGGAGAAGCCCCCCCTTCACCCCCAGTTAGAGACTCAACTGCGGTATCACTATTACACCAACAAATTAATAGTAACTCCTTACTGTCAGATACTTGTATTTGCATTTTCCCAAGTACAGATATACCTTTTACAGTTTGAGCTACTTGGAGGTTAATATATCTCTAAAATTCCTTTTTATCTAGATTTCTGCTCCATCTCTTTCCTTTTTTCCCCCCTCATAGTTTTTTGTTAAAGGAATTGAGTTATTTGTGTCATAGTTTCTTGACCTGGTTTTTTGCTGATTGCATTCCCTGGAGAGGATTAACAGGCTCTTTGTCCCTGTTCCCTGTGAGTCAGTGACTAAGTAGTGAGACAGGTCACATTCTCATTCGGCTGTTTGTGCGTTAGGAGTCAGGGCTACTTGCGGGCAGAATTGACATCCCACAAGTTTCTGAGCGGGATTAACACCTTACAGTCTCGTAGTATGCAGGTATTGTCTGCCTGGTGAGCATTGCCTGCATTTGACCATTCACTGGGAACTGCAAAATGTGCTCTAATTCTCTTGTTCCTTCTGTTTATTTCCTAGAATACTTTCATCATGAGAAACTTCCCCTCAAGTGCCCTAAGGCACAGTTCTATAGGAGATGCAGAATAAGTTTTTTCCATTCTTTCCTTTTTTTTTTTTTTTTTTTTGAGACTAGGTCTCGCTATTTTTGCCCGTGGAACCGCAGGCTCTCGTTGCTTGGGGTACCACAGAATCAAGCAGTCCCCAGCCTCAGCTTCCCAGGTAACTGGGATTACAGGTTTGTGCCACCACGCCCAGCTATTTTTTTGGAACTAGGTCTCGCTAGTCCCCAGGCAGGACTCGAACCACAATCCCTAGCCCCGGTCACTTCATAGGCTGAAGCTTACAGGCACAAGCCACTGTGCCCAGCCTCCATTCTTTCCTTTTTATGCACCAGTTTTTAAAATGATGAGTTCATTGTCTGATATCCTCTCAGTATGTCTAGTTTATTTATGAATTATGAACTTGCAGCTTTAAACTAGTTGGTGTGTCTAAAGTCATGACAGTATCCTCATTCCATACTAAGTTTGGAATTCTAAAAATAGCTCCATGATTATAAGAGTCCATATAAAAAGCCATATCTGACTTCTGGAAAATTCCATACCTCTGGCTTTACAGGTCCCACATTTTCATTAATGATGACACCAGAGCTGAGTGGCATCACGTACCCCCCAGCTCTCCTGAGCCCCATGTAGTCTGGCCTACATAGGCCTTTATATGCCTTCAACGTTCCACCGCTGTCATCACTGCTGAGTAAGTTATTAAATAAGGAAGGGGTGGGGAAGGATCTGGTAGAACCAGTGTGTGATGGAAATATTAAGGAAGATTCCTTACAGGAGGTTAGGTTTGACCTGGGATTTCAGGAATAAGATTGAATTAGGTGAAAGGGGACAGGAGCAGGAGTGTTGCTGCCTTTGTGAGACTCAAAATCATGGATGACAAGACCTGACAGGCCAGAGGAGAAGGCACACAAACCTGATTCCCTCCCAGGCCTTGCCATTTTTCTATTCCCCTTGCATACTAGGTGCTGTTCTAGGCACTAGGAATAGAACAGTGAGCAGTAAGCAGAGTAGGAAAATTCATGCCCTCTTTACGCATAGGTCTCCTGAGAGTGACAGCAAACACATAAACATCTAA
Organism: Uropsilus gracilis; assembly: GCA_004024945.1. Lineage (NCBI taxonomy): Eukaryota > Metazoa > Chordata > Mammalia > Eulipotyphla > Talpidae > Uropsilus > Uropsilus gracilis. The sequence continues at coordinate 31,200 of PVHY01014776.1, read as the reverse complement.
CAGGTTAGGTGGTGATAAGGATCAGGTTAAAAATAAAGCCAGTAAGGGGCCAGGAGAGTGGAGGGAAGGAAGGCTTCTAATTAAATGGCATTTGGGCAGATACCTGGAAGAATTATGGAATTATGGGAACAAAGCAGAAGGAATGGCAGGTGGGATCCAACTGATATCAGGCCATGGAGGTAAGATTGAGAAGAAGCAGGAAGCAGGGTCAGGCAGAGCCCACAGCCCCTGGGGAGTGCTTTACCGTTGACTTTGAGTGAGATGAGAAACTGTTGGAGAGTTTCGGTCAAAGAAGAGCAATGATCTGTCTTATATTATAACAGAACACAACAGAATTGTGTTGAAAATGATTAGTTACAGATATCCAATACAGTAGCTACCACTGAGCAGCTGAAATACAACTTCTCCAAGTTGTAAGCTACACAGCTGATATTGATGATTTAATATGAAAAGGGAATGTAAAGCATTTGAAAATTTTACAAGTAGCTATCACAATATTTTTTATATATTGGGCTTAATTTAAAAATCTTACTAAAATTAATATCACCCATTTATTTTTTAATATGGCTACTAGTAAATCTAAAATTATGTATGTGACTCATATTTCGCTTGGACAGTGATGAACTAGAGAATAGCAAGGATGGAAGTAGAGGTCATTTGGAAGACTATTACAGTGATCAGGACACAAGAACCTTTGTTGAGGGTGGTAGCAACAGATTTGGTGAGAGGTGGTCAAGCCCCAGATATATATATATATATATCTTGTGGTAAAATCACACATAACATAAAATTTACTGTCACTATTTTTAGGACTACAGTTCAGTAGCATTAAATACATTCACACCATTGTGTAACTATCACCATTATCCATCTGCAGAACTTTCATCATTTTGCAAAACTAAAACTGTATACCCAGTAAACATTAATTCCCCATTCCCTCTATCCCCAGCCCTTGACAACCACCTGTAGCTTTCTTTGACTGCTCTAGGTACCTCATATATTTGCAACTGTCTTATTTCCCCTAGTTTAAGACTGTACTCTTAGTTTTTTAGGGGGGTATACCCAGAAGTAGAAAGAATTGCTGGGTCAGATGAGTATTTTGAGGAATTACCGTACTCTCTTCCACAGTGACTGAACTGTGAATGAAAAATAATATTTCCAGTTTCTCCCCATCCATACCCAACATTTGTTATTTTCATCATTGGTTTTGGTATTTTTTGGTCTTGTTTGTTTTATGCAATAAACATTTTAATGAATGTGGCAAGCTAAGTCACTGTGGTTTTGGTTTTCTCCAGTAACTAGTGATGCTGAGCATCTTGTCCTATTGGCCCCTTGTATATCTTTAGGGAAAATGTCTCTTTAACTCCTTACCTATTTTTTTTTTTTTTTTGAGACTAGGTGTTGCTATTTTTGCCCATGGAACCACAGGCTCATGTTGCCCGGGGTACGACAGACCCAAGCAATCCCCAGCCTCAGCTTCCCTGGGATTACAGGCACGTACCACCACACCCAGCTATTTTTTTGGGACTAGGTCTCACTACGTGCCACCGGCGGGACTCAAACCACAATCCCTAGCTCTGGCCTCCTAGGCTGCCACCTATAGGTATGTGCCACCATGCCCAGCCTCCTTTACCTATTTTTTAGCTGGATTTTGCTGTTGGGAGGTAGGAGAGCCTAGTAAAAAAAATTTTTTTTTTTTTTTTGAGACTAGGTCTCGCTATTTTTGCCTGTGGAACTGCAGGCTCTCGTTGCCCGGGGTACCACAGATTCAAGCAATCCCCAGCCTCAGCTTCCCAGGTAGCTGGGATGACAGGCACGCGCCACCACACCCAGCTATTTTTTTGGAACTAGGTCTCGCTACGGGCCCCAGGCGGGACTTGAACCGCAATCCCTAGCCCCGGCCGCTTCATAGGCTGAAGCTTACAGACACGAGCCACCATGCCCGGCCAAATTTTTTCTTTTTAATATAGTCCAATTCATCTATTTTTTCTTTATTTCTTGTACCTGAGGTGTTATATTTGAGAATTAATTGACAATCCAATGTCATGAGTTTCTGCTCTAACATTTAGGTCTTTAATTCATTCTCAGTTTGTTTTTGTATATGATATAAGGTAAGGCTCCAACTTCATTCTCTTGCATGTGGATGTTCAGTTTTTCAGAGCCATTTGTTGAAAAACTGTCCATTCCCCATTGAATGATGTTGGTACCCTTGTCAAAAATCATTTGACCATATAAATAAGAATTTTTTTCTATACCCTCAATTCTGTCCTAAGCCTGCACCACACTTTTTTAGTTATAATAGCTTTGTAGTAAGTTTTTAAATCAGGAGATATGCACTCCAAAATTTTTTAAAAGACACATTTATCCAGAGTCATGATCAGATTATTACATTTAGCAATCAGCAGCATGGATGCAGAAGGAGAAATCTACATTAAAAATCTATATTGAGCCGGGCAATGGTGGCTCGTGCCTGTAAGCTTCAGCCTATGAGGCAGCTGGGGCTATGAAGTGGCTGGTTTGAGTCCGGCTCGGGGCAACACAGTGAGACCTAGTCCCAAAAAATAGCTGGGCATGGTGGCGCCTGCCTATAATCCCAGCTACCTGGGAAGCTGAGGCTGGGGATTGCTTGAGTCTGTGATACCACGGGCAATGGGAGCCTGCGGTTCCATGGGCAAAAATAGGGAGACCTAGTCCAAAAAACAAACAAACAAACAAACAAAAAACCTCAAACTCTATGTTGGAATGCTTTACAATTTACAGCACAGAAACTAAACTAATCTGTTATACATTTAGTCACAGTCCTAGAGTCAGGTGTGGTGGGATGCACCTGTAGACCAAGCACTGGGAGGCAAGAGGCCTGGGATATGGGATTGCTTGAGTTGGCAGGATTGGGACTACCCCAGGCAACATAGCAAGACCTAGTCTCAAAAAAAATAATAATAATAATTTTGGTGGAGGGAAACTTCCGTGATCAAAGTAGGATATGAAAGTGGGGAACTGGGGGACAGGGCTATGGAAACCATGGTAATGGCTATGGTGGAACTATGACAACTATGACAGCAATAACAATGGGGAGGGGAAGGTGGAAGCAGCTTTGGTGGTAGTGGTATTTGAGACAGTTTTGGAGTCTGTAGAAGCTACAATGATTTTTGCAAATCAATATTCTAATTCTGAATCCAGGTAGGAGGAAACTTTGGAGGCATATGCATTGGTCCTTGTGGTTGTGGAGGCCATCACTTTGCCATGCCATGAAACAAACAGCAGGAGTAACTATGGCAGTGGCAGGTCTTTAACTGCCAGAAAACAAAGTTTAAAGGGAGCCAGAGAAGTGAAAGGGAAGCTACATGTTACAACAGATTAGTGAACTCAGTCAAGCACAGTGGCCGCAGGGCCCAGCTGCTACTAAGAAGACCTATTGTAGACAATACTCAAATGTTACGAGTATTGAGTAGACAATACTCTCCAAAATTCAAGTACTTGTACTTGGTTTTTTTTTTTTTTTTTTTTTTTTGAAACTAGGTCTCACTAAGTTGCCCAGGGCAGTTCCAATTCCATGGACTCAAGCGATCCCCAGCCTCAGCCTCCCAGGTAGCTGGTATTACAGGCAACCGCCACCGAGCCCAGCTGCTTTTTCAAGACCAGGTCTTGCTGCGTTACCCTGGGTAGTCTCGAACTCATGCACTTGGATTACAGGCACGCACCACCACACCCGGCTGCCCTCCACCAAAATTGTCATTCCCACAAAAACCATCTCCATGACAACCACCAAAGGTTCCAGAACCATTTTACCCCTTTGGCTGCATGAAGCATTGGCCATCTCTTCCTTAGAGACAGCTTTCCTTACTTCACAGTTGTGGCCATTCAAAGTTTGGTATTTCTAAATGACAGTCTTAGTTTAGCTACAAAATCTTGGTCATCAAAGGTCACAAAAGCAAACCTCTCTCCTGGCCACTACACCAGTTAGTCATGATTTCAGTCACTTCAGTTTTCCTGTGCTTCTCAAAATACTATCTTCCATGATGTTCTTCAGTGTCTTCTTCAGTGTTACCAACAAAAATTTTTTTCCACAATTAAGGGGCAACCAGGTATTTGAAAATCTTCTCTTGACACAGTCCTCTTTGTTCCACAATTTTTCCATCCACCTTGAATGGCCTTCATTCATAGCATCCACTTCCACAGTGACATGTGTGCAAACCCAAAGCCTCTGGGTCACTTGGTGTTTGGATCTCATTATCACACAGTCTGTGAGCATTCCCTGTTGCTCAGAATGGCTTCTCATACTCTCATCAGTTACTTCAAAGCTTAAACCTCCAGTGAAGAGCCACCACAGTTGTTTTGGCTCTGTGGAAGACTTAGATATGATGGCAGTGGAAGGGCAGACTTTCATGATGCTCACTTGGCGTACAAAAAGGAGTAATCTGTTAATGTATCTCAAGACCTCCAATTCTTCTTTTCCAAGTTTTCATTGTTTTTTGTTCGGGGTAGTTTTTTGTTGGTTTTGTTATTTGCTTATTTGTTTGACTAGTTGGGATCCTTTAGATTCCATATAGATTTTAGAATGGATATATCTATTTCTACAAAGAAAAATCATTAAGATTTTCATAGAGATTGTGCTGAATCTGTAGATCACTCTGGGCACTTAGATTTGCTGCCAAATCTAAGTATTTCATTCTTTTTGGTCCTCTTATAAATAGAATTGCTTTAAATTTCCGTATTGGATTGTTTAATGTCACTGTTTAAAATATCTCTTGAAGGCAGAACTGAGGGAATTCATGGATTCGATGTGAAACCTGGGAGAGACATTTACAGAAAGATAACACTGTAGCTTGAGCAGCTTAGAAAATAGAATCACCATTTAATGATGTGGGGAAGATACATAATGAGCATTCTTTGCTTTATTAACTAAAAGTAAAAATACTACCTAAATTGACTACAATAAAATACCACCATCAATTTTACGTTGGCTGTTAAAGCATTGAGGAAGAAAGCAAAAAGCTACGAGGTAATTTCAGCATTGCCCATTGCAGGGAACTGACAGTACAGTAGTCTCCCTGTAATTATGGAGGATTTGTTCCAAGACTCTTATTGGATGCCTGGTACTGCACATAGTACCAAACCCTTTATATACTGTGTTTTTTGTTTGTTTTGTTTTGGGGTTTTTTTTTTGCGACTAGGTCTTGCTATGTTGCCCAGGATACCCGTGGACTCAAGTGATCCTTACCCTCAGCCTCCCAGGTAGCTGGGATTACAGGTGCACATCACCACGCCCAGCTATTTTTTAGAGACTAAGTCTTCCTATGTTGCCCGGGGTAGTCTCAAACCCGTGGACTCAAACGATCCCTGGTTTCAGCCTCCCAGCACTGGGATTACAGGTGCATGCCACCACGCCCTGCCCTTATTTACTGTGTTTTTATCCTTTGCTTACATAAAACAAATTTATAATTTAGGCACAGTAAGATAGTAACAAAAAACAGTAAAGTAGAAAGTTATATAATATACTATAATGGAAGTTACATGACTGTGCTCTCATTATTTGATTATTTTCAGGCCTCAGTTGAAGGCAGGTAAGAAACTGCAGAAATGCAGATAAGGGGAAACTTCTGACTAAAACGAAGGGCCTTTGGTACTATATAAAGGCATTGCTCTAACGATAACTATTAAAACAGACGTTCAGACAGATTCAAAGCACACAGCTCCTAGGTGTGCAACTTGCACATGGTAAGCTATAGAAGGGGGCCAGGTCTGTGGGAACAGTGACAGTGGTACAATGTTCTACATGAATCCAGAAGAGAAACTCTGCTAGAAGAAGGTCCTGGGGGTAAGAAGGTGGGATCTGGCATACAACTGGAAGGAGGCAGGATCTCGCAGCCACAGTTGCGACAAGGTGGACTGTCGGATTGCTGTGCACAGGTCTTGGGTTGCTTCTGCTTTCTCTTGCACAGGTAAACAGGAGACTGGAGATATTCTTCAGTGGAAAGTTAGGAGGGCAAGTGGTTTGCAAGGTTTGCATTGGAAGAATGTGTGAGATGATTCTCTAGAGGGAGGGTGAGGGACTAGACAGGAAAATGCAGGATGCCTGGACTGCACAGCCATGTGAGCTTACCACCTTGCCAGGAACACCTGCCTATCAAGCAGTGTGATCATTCCTGATGTCTCATGCCTAGGTCAACTCCTTTTCCAGCACTGAGATTTTTTTATCTGCTGAGTCTGTGACCTGCAAGTCCACTTGTGTTCCAGCCCCTTTGTGGGAAGCAGAATCTCAGTATCATTCTGGACTGGAGTTGTGTCTCTGGATTTGAGAAGTTTTAAAATTTAAAATAAAAATTTACTTTGGTGGACCCAAAATTCATTTCTAAAACATCCAGGGGCAGAAAGGTGAACTATAAACCTAGTAGAGCTGTATTTTTTGTCCTACTCATTAAAAACAGCTCTACTGAGGCAAAAATGACATATGACACACTGTACATATTTAAAGAGCCTGAACTGATGATTTTTATTAGACACGTAGCCAATAAAGCCATCACTTTATTGGAATGAGGGTTCTTGTGTAAGGAGCACAGGGCGGATGTATAGCCTTGCCAGAAGGCACCCTGCTACTTCATGGATGGGACTGTGGCAGGTATGGTCAGAACTGACAGGAGGTACAAGGGCAGAAAACCCAGCCCAGACAGGAGCATGCAAAGGGGAGCCACAGGTTCTAGGCCATCAGCCACTGATAGTTGAGTTGGGTTGGGCTTTCTACAAGTCGAGCATCACTCTTGGGCCACATGTGGGACTGGAATGGGGGTACAACTTGTGCATCCTCATGGCTCATCCTGACATACTTTGTGGGTCACCGATGCACTCTCCAGCCCCTCTGGCCCAGAGGTAAGAAAGCTGATTAGCTCAAGTATGTTACCCAGGCTTCAGGGAGCCCATAAAATATGGAGCCAAAGGTGAAGGGATTTGTGTTCCCAGGTGAAAATGGAGATGTGCTGTTGCAGGAGGGGAAGTGGCTACCAGGGACCCAATGACCATCGTCTGCTCGAGAGTCACATTGTTTCTAGCTTAGGGAGGTCACTGAAGAGAAAATAGATATGGATGCTGGCTCTGACCCCCAGGCCAGACCAACTTCTAGCATAGGTCATTTTCCAGAGGCAGCAACTACTGGCACCTGGAAGGTGCCCACAGACAGAACACAGCTCAGGGGACATGTGAACAGGGACAGGTATCAGGAGTCACACACGGATGCCACTGCTTCCCTGAGAAGATGTGAGTACAACCCACATGTGACTCTTCCCTGGGGGTGTTGGGCTAGGAACTTGACCTGCTCACTCTGCTGGCAGCTAAGGGCTGAGAACAGGGGTTCCAGAAAGACAGGGAAAGGACCCTGAAGGTCAGGGGTTTCTGTAGGCCCTTGTCTGTCATGCCCCCACTACTTACAAGCCCTATATTGTTCTTTTTGCCCTTTGGCCAGCTGTGCAGTGGCTAAGCAGATTTCCAGACTTATAGGGAGTCAACCCTCAGCAAGCATAAAAATCAGTGACAAATGTGCAGAAGGCCTGGGTGCCTCTTCTTTGAGGGACCCTTCAAAGTGAGTGGACAGGTAGCCTGAGGAAGAGAGGACTCCTGCCCTCACACAGTGGTCATTCAGGGCACCCATGGGAGGAATTGCCTCAGCATTAGGAAAGGGCAGACTGTAAGATTCAGGGTAGTGCTAGATGATCAGGCCTCATGTCACCCTCCTCTCCCCCACTTTTCCTGTATGGCTTCGTGCTTGGACTTGAGAGTAGGAAGAGAAGGGTCCTGGTGCTCTTTCCCAATAGTCCTGGCCTGAGCTGGTGACTGGCCAGCAGTTATGTTTGCAGAAGGGCCTTGAGGACCAGAGGATGGTTAGAGCAGGCACCAACAGCAGCTGTCGCAGACCCTGAGCTGGGACAACAGACCCTGAGAGAACACCAGGAATGGCTTCCTTGGGTTTTCCTTTCCTCTTGGCCTGACCTTACTGAGAAAGTGTCTGACAGGATGGACCTCAGAACCTGTTCCCATGATAGACTGTCTTGTATGGGTGGACTTGGCAAGGAAGGTGTCCCTGTGACCAGAGAGGCAGTGGGCTGGTTTGTCATGCGGCTCGGCCAAGCCTGGCACTCACTGCTTTTCCCACTCCATTTGCCCTTAAGAGCTCACGTTCAGTTCAGGTACCCAGTATACACACCAGAAACCCCATGGGCATCTTATTCAGTGGCACTTCCCCTCCCTTGTTGTACTTTCCAGTCTCCCCCGGGATCTCCTGAAGCATTGGAAGAGCCCGCCAACTTGTCCTCACCCATCAATGGCCGCCAGATCTCCCGCGCACAGGAGGCACCAACTGCTTCCCAGGGCCTGCTTAAACTCTTCCAGAGAAACATGCACATGGAGGACCTAGGAGCCAAAGGGGTGAGCCTTGACCCTCAACCCTCAGAGGCTGATGTAGGCAGTTCAGGGTGGGGTTGGGGAGGGCCTCCACCGGACACGCTCACTCAGGGGTGCTGATCATGACTCTGAGCCTCTGGGAGGCATCTTCCTGATGTCCGAGAGTGGAGCTCTGCTCAATCCAGCCGGGGCTCCTGCAGTTTTTAACTATGAACCGTGAAAATTCAAGTTAACCAGTCCTCCGTCCTCTAGACGGTGGAGGAGAGGGGATCCCTATCACGTGGGCCTCAGCACCCAGGTGGAATCCAAAGCCCTGTTTGCTTTTCCCCCAGGCCAAGGAGAAGATGAAAGAGGAGTCATGGAACATCCACTTCTTTGAGTACGGGCGTGGCATGTGCATGTACCGCACAGCCAAAACTCGGGAGCTGGTGCTGAAGGGCATCCCGGAGAGTCTTAGGGGTGAACTGTGGCTCCTCTTCTCAGGTGAACTGCTGTGCCTCCTTGTGGGAGCTTGGCTGACCCAGGCCAACTTCTGGAGTTGGCCAGGTTTACTGCCAGCTCTCCATTGGAAATGGGTCTCTCAGCTTTGAGGGGGCTCTTGCAGGGCCCATGCCAGGAGCAGACCAAGCATGGGACACTATCACCAGTGTGGTACCTTCCGTGGGAGGTACAGTGGGAGGTAAGCAGGACCCCTGGGACCTTATTTCCTCCAGATGAATTCTGACAGCCTTCACACTCTCAGCACCTGGAAGATTTCAAGAAGGCAGCCTTTCAGCCATTGGAACTTGGGTGGAATAACTCCTCCCCAGGAGCAGTCACAGGGAACCTTTGTCTCATAGTAACAGACTTGAGTTCCACCTTTCTTCTGTGGTACATCAATGTCTTTCCAAAGTTCTGGGAGAAAAACAGTTGTCACCCATATCTTCACAGGGGCCTGGAATGAAATGGTGACCCATCCCAGCTACTACGCAGACCTGGTGGAGAAATCCATGGGAAAGTATAGCCTGGCCACAGAGGAGATCGAGCGAGACCTCCACCGCTCCATGCCCGAGCACCCTGCCTTCCAGAATGAGCTTGGGATTGCCGCACTCCGGCGCGTACTGACAGCCTATGCTTTCCGAAACCCCACCATTGGTTATTGCCAGGTAAAGGGGCTCAGCAGTAACTCAAATACATCTCCCAACTGAGGCTGTTAGGTCCTATGACTCTGGAGCTGACTGGTGGCTCCACAGACCCTATTCCCACAGGAAGTAGCCCCACCACAGAAAAAGAATTCGACATCAATGATAATGGTTCACTTATCCCCATACCATATTAAGTTGCCTTCTGTGTGTTTATGGAAGCATTTATTTTTTTGTATGGGATAAAATATCCCATCTTAACCATTTTAAGTGTATAGCAGTGTTAAATATACTCACATTTTTGTGCAACTATCACCACCATAACTTCATCTTACAAAGCTGACACTATATCCATTAAATAACCCTCTGCATCCTCCACAGCCACTCTTTTTATTTCTGTGAATCTGACTATTCTAGGCATATCTCATATAAGGGGAATCGTATAGTTTGAGTTCTTTTGTGACTGGCCTATTTTACTTAATCTCCAAATTCATCCATGTTGTAATATAATACAGAATTTTTCTTCTTTTTTAAGGATGAATAATATTCTGCTTTATGGATAGCCTTCATTTTATTTCTCTGTTCATGACCATGTGGCATCTTTTCCACCTTTTATTTGTTGTGAATCATGCTGCTATGAACATGGATATACAATGTCTACTTACACCTCTGCTTTCAGTTCTTTTGGGGATATACTCAGAAGTAGAATTGCAGGTTTATATGGTATTTTGTATCTACTTTTTTTGTGAAATTGCCATAGTGCTTTCCATAAGAGCTGCATAATTCCTGGCGAGGTGGTAAGCTCACAGGGCTGTGCAGCCCAGCCATTCTGCATTTTCCTGTCTATTCCTTTACCCTCCCTCTAGAGAATCATCTGCACAACTCATATTCTCACCAGCAATGCACAAGGGTTCCAGTTGCTCCAAATCCCCACCAAACTAGTTTTTTTGTTTGTTTTTGATAGTAATCATCCTAGCAACTTAAGGCAATGTCTCCACTTTGATTTACATTTCTCATGACACTGGATTTTAAATCTAGTGGGCATTTTCTCAGTCAAGTCAGGTGGTTCCCTAGACTGCATGTGGATTTTAAGGCAGCACGCCAAACCCACTTTCTGTAGGACCAGTGTTCCCCAGGATGTATTACCAGTGCATGGAAAACCAGTGTGCTTTCCATAATTTTGAAGATAATGTACTTCTGTTGAAGCTTCTTATGAGCCTGCTATCAACTGAGGCTATGTGCCACCCTGGTCTTGCCATGGCCTCCCTGTAGCCATGTGGCTCTGTGCCAGACAGCTCACCTTCACATCACCTGGCTCCATGTCACACCTCCAATACCAGCTGCTGCTCTGCAGAAATGTGACACCTCATGTTTACTTTCTTGGCTCTTCCAATGCAGGCAACCCAATTTGAGGGACCCAGCTGATCATTTTGTCAAATGGATTTCCTGCTAATTTTAACAAATTGCTGAGCTGGGTGGGACAGTTTGTCATTGTGGGACTTGCTGGTGGGGCATGGGGAGGGTTTTACTTGGTGGCCAGGTCTGTGAACCTCTCTTCATTGCTTCTGTGCCCACAGGCCATGAACATTGTCACTTCGGTGCTCCTGCTCTACGGCAGCGAGGAAGAGGCCTTCTGGCTGCTGGTGGCCCTCTGTGAGCGCATGCTGCCTGACTACTACAATACCAGGGTGGTAGGTGAGTGAAGGCAGGTTCCATGAGTGCATCCCATACAGTTGTGCTGCTGACTGTAACTAGAAGACCTCCCATGGACTTACTAGGTTCCCTAGGAGTTTCTGGCAGTGAGAGAAGTTGTATATTAAGTGGCTTTTAAAAATGCTTAGGGCTTAAATTTCCACCTGTCTAGCTCTTTTTAAGCTTTTTTCTCTAGAAGCTTCCCAACGTCACAGCTGGGGCATGTAGTACACCCCATATCCCTCTTCCTCAGCAGCCATTTGTGGAATCTGTGTTATGAAGCACAAATAGACTTGTAAATGTAGCTAATTGTGTGCGTAAATTAAGGTAGTTATTCTGAGATGTCCTTCACATATGGTTTTCAGGGGGATGTTCCACTTTAGGAATCTTCTGGAATTACATCCAAAGGGCAGGATACACAGACACATGGTTTAACCTGATGCTTTTGGGAAGCAATTTTGTATTTCCCAAAATATCCAAGTGTTATGGAAGAAATTGTTTTGTTTTTTACACAGTGGTTTAGAAACTGTAAAAAGAAAATTTAACAGCTTGCTGTCTTCATTCTAGTTTTCTACCCATTCCCAACCTCTTAAGTCCTCAGGGTGGATGGCAGAGATTAGAGGGGCCTGTCCCTTGGGCTCCTGGACCCCATAAGGGGTGCACTAGAGCCAGAGCCCAGGGGCAGGGCTCACAGGTCAATTCCTTGTCTTCTCCCTAGGGGCTCTGGTGGACCAAGGCATCTTCGAAGAGCTCACGAGGGACTTTCTACCCCAGCTCTCTGAGAAGATGCAGGCCCTAGGCGTCATCTCCAGCATCTCACTTTCCTGGTTCCTGACCCTATTTCTCAGCGTCATGCCCTTCGAGAGTGCTGTGGTCATCGTTGACTGCTTCTTCTACGAGGGCATCAAGGTGATCCTGCAAGTGGCCTTGGCCATCCTGGATGCCAACATGGAGGAACTACTGGGCTGTGTGGACGAAGGCGAGGCCATGACCATCCTGGGCAGGTGACCAAGTCGGCCTCCCACGGCTAACAGCCCTGGGTGCTCCCCAGCCAGCATACATTCAGTAACTAAACCCACCAGGAACCTGGTCCTGCTAGATCCAGGGGGCAGCAGAAGCTTCCTTCCTAGCGGGGACAGAACAGTACTGGGACAACAACAGGACCAGGATAAGAGAGAATGGGAGTGGGCCAGCCTGTGCTGGGTTGAAGGCCCCGGGGTGGTTAGGAGGCGACTAAATTAGCAGGGCAGCTGCTGTTCCACAAAATGATCTTGACCGTGCCTTCCTGAGCTCAGGAACCATGCTGGGCTTCCTAGAGCAGCCGGAATCACTGATAACCACCAGTCACACCTCTGTTCCAAGGTTATCCTGCCCAACACTTCTTTCAGCCCCACATCCCATCCCTCATTCTGGGATCCAGCCATCCCATAGACTCTCTAAGGCCTCAGGTAGGCTCATATCACCCCTGCCCTGAGCGTCAGGCCTGCTTCATTATGGCTTTCCCTGTGCTAGTTTCACATACCAGCATCCCGCAGGGTTTTTTCTGCTGTTGGGCCCTGGGACATGGGGCCCCCCATGCCACTGGTGGTTCTCTGTACAAAGGAGCTGAGTCCTCACCCTGAATTCCCACCTGCCCTGAGTTCTGTACAGTCCTGTCAGGTGTGTGTGAATATCTACCTGACCTGGGAGCTCTCTGCCACCCAGGACAGCCAGGGATGTGCCAGTTGCCTGCTGGGCCAGCCCAGGAACTGGCTAGAATTCTACAGGGTTATCATCTTCCTGCTCTGGATGGTGCTAGCTCTTTGTCCACAGGGAGGACCAGACGTAGCCCAGAGGATTCTCATGCCTCTCCCCACACCAGATTGATGGGCCCCTTTCGGGAGAGAAGACCTCCTTGGGGAGGGAGCCCTGACCCGTATCTGGGGGGAACCAGCCACATCAGGCCCTATCCTAAAGCTGTGTCTCCACAGACACACCTGCAGCAGGACTCCTTCCTCACCTTTCTTTTGCTCCCTGATTCTCTGAGGGTAGTCTCCACAACCCTAGTGACCCACCAGAGGGCAGGAACATGTGGTCCCTCCAATCGCAGTAGCCCTTTCTTCTATAGTGATAGGGTTTGATCATATGAAAGTTCCCCTCCCATAGGATTCCTGAGGACCTCTTTGCTTCTTCATTCACTGCTCAGACTGAGATGTTATCTCCACTACCTCCAGGAGGAACCCTTATTTACCAGGGCATATCCCCACCTACCCTCCACCCCCATAGAGTTAGGGGCTCATTTCCAGCTTTCCTCTAGCCCCCGCTGTGGGAACTTGATAGCTCATGTTCATGAAATGGCCCCTCCATGTCATTTTACCATGGGTAAGACCCCTGTTACCATTTGCAAGTAGTCTACACTTTTGCCTTTAATCCTGACAGATACCTGGATAACGTGGTCAATAAACAGAGTGTCTCTCCTCCCATCCCACACCTTCATGCCCTGCTAACCAGCAGGAATACACCCCCTGCTGAGGTGGACATCTTTGACCTCCTGAAGGTGTCATATGAGGTCAGTGATCACTGGAGCCTTGTGGTCAAGCTGCATCCAGGCATAAGGGTGCAGGGGTATAGTAAGGGGGGAGCAGTGTCAAACCCTGACTCCACCTTGTCTCACGGGATCACTCTTACTGTAGAAATTCAGCAGCCTACGGGCCGATGACATTGAACAGATGCGGTTTAAACAGAGGCTGAAAGTGATCCAGTCCTTGGAGGACACAGCCAAGAGGAGTGTGGTATGGATGGGGCAGGGCTTCTGTGGTCCCATGGCCGGCAGGGGGTGGTGACCCAGGGAGACTGCCCTGCAGACCTCTTGCAGGAAGACTGCCAACCTCTTGAGGGGTGGGCAGGGTCCATGGTGTGGCTGAGCATCTTGAGGTGGTAGGCACATGTGGAGACACAGGGAGGGAATCTCCTCACTACTTTCTGGTCATGATTTTGTCATCACGTCTCTGCTTAAAGTCCAAGCGCCACCTTACTCTTAGCTGAACTCTCCCAGCCTAACTATGCCCCTGTCCCTGGGGGACAACACTGGCCACCCTCAGTGGCCCCTCAGCCTGCTGTGCCTCTGCCACAGGCCTTTGTCTTCCTCATTTCTGGAGGGTGGATGCCCTAGGACAGCCTGGAATACTTTGCAAAGAGTGGGTAGCAGGTCTTCCCAGGGATTCAGACAGCAGCCCCTGACTGTCTCCGACTGAGCGCCAGGGTAGGTTGGTGCATGAGGAGTAGTGTGTTGGCCACCCCGTGTGCTGGGCCAGTTGGCAACACCAGAGCATGCCTTGTGTCTTTGTGCTCATTATCCCAAAGAGCACCTTGTTTTCATCATTGTAGGAACTTGAGAGCCCACCAACACAGTCTATTTCTCTTTCCTCCTAGGTCCGAGCTATACCTGGGGACATTGGCTTCTCGATTGAAGAGCTGGAGGACCTTTACATGGTGTTTAAGGTGATAGTTAAAGCAAGGGCAGGGCCAGAACTCCAGCCTAGTCCCCTAAATATGTCCTTAACACAGAAGCCTCCTGCTTGCTAGAAGAGAAGTAGATTTAAAAGCAAGTACACTAAAACTTATGTGGTATATTTCCTTCTTGGAGGACACTTTAGAGTCCCAGGAAAACTCTCATGCCAGTCTGCAAGAAAAGGGAGCACAGGAGTTCGTATAGGCCTGGGCACTAGGCCGTGCTCCCCGACCTCAGACGTCTGTGGCCTGTTCTTCCTGCAGAGTAGCGCAATTGTAGACAGATCCACAATCATCCCATTCTTTCAGGAACCCAGTTAAAGAATTTTTCTTTCCGAATGGGTTTAGTAAAAAGTCTAGGGTTTGATTACTAGACTGATTCAAGTTAGATTCTGTGACTACAGGATGGTATTTGCCATTGGGCCAAATCTGGGCCATGTTCCCTCCCCTTGCCTAAGTGTGGGACAGGAAAGGCTCTCCAAGAAAATTTTAGGTACTATTACAGAAGGTAAAGGCTGCTTTCTCTTTAGCGGGCACAGAAGTCTGTAGTGCCTTTCGTTCTTGTCAACTTCTTGTCGGCTTCTGGTTCAGCCCCCAAGATGGCTGCTGGGCTCTAGCTTTAGGCCTGGTACCTAAGATCTCTCTCAGATAACCCCTCTGTAAAGAAGGGACTGATGGCTCCAATGTGAGAGCGTCCTTGTGCTACCACATCTGTCCTAATGCTCCTCAACCTGGAACATGGTAGACCTGGATGGAGAAGGAGGGTGGGGCAGGGTGTTCAGGCCATCTCACTGGACCATATGCTCTGCAGGCCAAGCATCTAGCAAGTCAGTACTGGGGGAGCAGCCGCCCCACAGCTGGGTGTCGGGACCCCAGTTTACCCTACCTGGAACAGTACCGCATTGACGCCAGCCAGTTCCGGGACCTCTTCACCAGCTTAACACCCTGGACCTGCGGCTCCCACACAGCCGTGCTGGCAGGACGAATGTTCCGGCTCCTGGATGAAAATAAGGACTCGCTGATCAACTTCAAGGAGTTCGTGACAGGGATGAGTGAGTGGCTGCAGCATCTATCCATGTCCTGGCCCTTTCTAAAACAGCCATCCAGCATCCAGGCCTAGCTGCTCTTCCCTCTGCAGCTGGGGGGACAGCCCAGAACCCTTGATCCTTATCAAAGGAAGCACATTTCCCCCCACAGAGGCACGTGGGGTAACCATGGGAGCCACCTTCCCCCTGCTTTCTGTTAGCCTGGAATTGCTAGAGGTCAGATCTGTAGGCCCTAGAAAAGGAGTAAAATAGAACACCTGGGGCTCTCACCTCTCTGGGAGGAAACCAAGCTGTGAGGAAAGTCTCACCAGAACTCATCAGGAGGGGAGGTAAAGTTCAAGCTGCCTCGGGTCTTCAGTACCCTGTTGCCAGCGTTCCTCCTCTCTGGCCTTCCTCCACAGGTGGGATGTACCATGGTGACCTGACAGAGAAACTCAAGGCACTCTACAAGCTACACCTGCCCCCAGGTGAGAGCCTTCCCACCTACTCCCCAGCAGGGGCCTCTCACACATCCAGAGCGAGGTCTGTATCATCTCAAGGACTAGCATATGTTTCTGTAGGGTGCTGGACCTTCAGGCAACTCTGGAGTCCAAGCCTCCTGGAGGCTGTGAAGCCCAGCTTGTCTTGGTCTTAATAGGACTGTGACCTGAGTAGTCACAGCTCCACTGAACCTTGTAACTGGAGACTTGAGTTTGAAACCAGGAATCTTATGGTCATTAATTTGTCTTTAAGTCCTGTTTATCTCCCCAGGCTGACCCTTGGGAGTCTTGTCACAGCTATAAGCAGGGGTTGCTTATAGCTACTAGAATGCCTTAGGCTGCTGATGCCTGCAGGCTCAGTTGGGCAGCTGGTCATAGGCAGACCCTGCTGTGACTGGGTATCTGTTATGCAGGCCACATTCACCTAAGTCAGCCACATGGTGGTTAAGCGCCTGCAAGAGCCCTTCCAAGCAGGACTGTCCCTCTGCTCCCAAAAGGAGACTGAAAACTCTGACCTAGGTGGGCATCTGCTCTGAGGTGGATTTGTTTGGAACTCTGCTATTGTCCACGGCTCCTGGAGCTTCAGAGTCACCTTAGTGATTTTTAGGATGCTGTGCTGGGCCCTTCTCAGAGGCTCACATTCTGCCCTAGCTGGAAAAAGATTCTAGTTTATAACTCTCCAGGTGATTTTTGTTGCCTGAGGTTAAAAATCCTTCTCTTGACACAGGTTTGTTTTTCGGTTTTTGTTTTGTTTTGTTTTGTTTTGTTTTTGAGACTAGGTCTCATTATTTTTGCCTGTGGAACCGCAGGCTCACGTGGCCCAGGGTTCTACGGACTCAAGCCATCCCTAGCCTCAGCTTCCCAGGTAGCTGGGATTACAGGCGTGTGCTACCACGCCCAGCTACTTTTTGGGGACTAGGTCTCACTACGTACCCCTGGCAGGACTCGAACTGTGATCCCTGGCCCCAGCCATAGCTTCCTAGGCTGCCGCTTACAGGCATGTACCACCATGCCTGGCCTGGGTTTTTTCTTTGCCAGTGACTGGTTTTTCCCTATAAAATGATAGGAACAGTGGTCCTAGGAATGCCTCTTAGGAGGGTTGGCATTGGCAATATTGACTCAGCTGAGGCACAGATTCACTGGGCCAAGATCCTGCCGAAGATAACATGTGGAGGCACAACTCCCAGACCACCTCTGCTATGCCCAAGCGCCTGGTGGAACTATGCCCATACCTTGCCATCTGCCCCATCTGACACACTGTTTGTTCCCCTTACTGTGTGCCTCTCAGACAATGGAGAGAATAACCCTCCCCACATGGGATGGTGCACCACAGCAGACTCTAGGGTTGCGTAATCACAATGTGACAGGTGGGCCAGTATAAATCACTGTGGAACAATGCACACTGTGTGAAGTGAGAGGGCAGGTCACTTTTGCAAGGCTGTTCTCTGCATGGCACCTGCAGAAACAACATCCCCAGAGGGTCCTCTGAGCCTCATCATCATGGGACTTGGGGCGAGTGGAAGGCTGATTGCTGGACTCCCCCTTTACTGACTGGATTTTTACCAAGGATCCAGTCTATGTTTCAGACACAGTGTACAGAGACAAGAAATACCCAGAATCAGTCGCCACTGCTGTCTCTCTGACCAGGCACCATACTGGCAGGTGCTGGGAACCATGGGGCGTGCTGTGAAGGGCAGCTGAACCTGTGTCCAGAACTCAGAGAGGTTTGCTTTGGTGTGAATCACATGGCTCTGTCCTGCCCTCACTCTCCTTTCTCTCTGAGCACAGCTCTGAGCCCAGAGGAGACTGAGTCTGCCCTGGAAGCCACTCATTTTTTCACTGAAGACAGTTCCTCAGAAGGTGAGTCACTGGCGCCCAAGTTTTCTGTGGGCCATGTAGGTGGCCTGCAGTGGGCTCAGGCACTTGCTGTGTTAGAGAGCTGGACAAGGGGACACCACCTCCCTGTCCGTGCCAAGGCCCCTGGCAGTGTTCTTATTCCTGTTTTTCTTGTCTCTGCCTTCCTGGACCCTGGCTTCTCTCTCCCTCTGCCCTCTGCTCTTCCTCCGCTGTCCCCTCGCCTCAGATCTGGATCTTTTCCTGCCCTGGGAGGCTCAAGGTCAGTCCTTGGGGGCTGGGGCACAACGAACCCTGGGCTCCATCTTTCTAGCACCTCTGTGTGGTCAGGAGGCCTAGAAACTCTTGGTTCCAGAAACCCCACCTGAGGGTACGTCCTGTAAAGGACCTAGAACCCAGCTGAATCCCATGGGCAGGTGGAGCGGAGCGTACCTGTGCTAGTCAGGGAGGATGGACATGAGGCAGAGCTGTGGACAAGGCTGGGCATCCTACCATGGCCACAGACAGGAAATACTTGGTCTTCACATTTATAGGAAAAAGGGCAGATGCTGTCATCGCAGCAGTATGAAACGTGCGGTTTCACACTAGTGAGGCTGACCAGGGCTGGGGTGCTGCTGTCCAGCTGAGCTCACACTTGCTTCCTCTGAGAGCAGTTTTAGGAGAGCTGCATGGCCTGCTTTCCCCAAGTTCCTGATCACTGTAGGTTGAACAGCACCTGCCAGCTCCAGCAAATATGTTACTTTAACAAATACATGAAATCCCCCCTCTGGCTGGTATGATATCACAGGTTGACATGGTAATTAGCACTCCCAAGTTTGATCTTTTTCAGCAGAAACTACAGAAATCATTCATTGACACTTTATCTCCATAATATGCATGGCTGCTCACTCTGAAAAACTCCTGAATGAGACTTGTATTCCTTTGAAAGAGAGACCAAGAAGATTGTGTGGCTCTGATTTAATGGAATCAGGCAGAAATGAGTGGGTTTCATGTGTAAGAGAGGCCATGTGTAAGAGAAATTCAGCAGTGTGCAGTCATAACAGAAGAGTGTTCTTTGACTTTTCCGGTTGTTCAGGAGCACCACGGCAGGAAGAACGAGGTCAAGCTGGAAATGAGGATGTCCAAGACAAAAGAGAAGGTAGATGTAGGGACGTCTCCATCTGTGTTAGTAGGTATCCTGGGGCCAGTGGGGTCTTGGTGCCCATCATGCCTGACTCTGGATGTCCCTGTGGGAAAGGTCATTCTGAGGGGAGGTCCAGCTCCAGACAGCCCCCAGCCTTAAATTTCTTGTAGCTGTGAATGCCCCTGGCCCTTACCACCTCTCTCAAGACAACAGGGTTCTGCTGTCTACCAGGACCCCTCTTAAGTGGTCTAGTCAGTCTTTCCTTCTCATGCCATCTTCTCTTCTGCCTCCATGTGGTTCCACTGTCTCAGGTAGACAAGTTAGAGCTATCCTCATCAGCATAGGTCAAACCTACTTCAGCACAACTCGGTAGAACCATGGGTATTCTTTCCATCACCTCCCCAAATACTGGGTGTCTTATAATATGTCCTGCTTAGCTCATACCGGACAATACCCAGATCCACTCACTGCCTGCTACCAGCCCCCAGCCCTCTTTCTCTCATTTGGCAGATGGAGATTAATCTTTTTCTCCCAACTCATAGAGGAGAAGGGGACCAGCCCCCCTGACTATCGACATTACCTTCGAATGTGGGCCAAGGAGAAAGAGGTTCAGAAGGAGACAATCAAGGACCTTCCCAAGATGAACCAGGTAGGCCTGATCAGAGTTCACAGCAGATGTTTCTGGAGAATTCTAACTAAGGCTGGGCCCTCCCACCAGGCATTTAACCACCGACTCCAGCAACTACTAGAGGTGAGAGTTGTGCCAAATTCTGGAGCCACTAGTCAGAGAACAGTCAGAAATGATTCCAGAAAGACAGCAGGCCAGTTGCTTTAGGGCCTTGTCTGTAGCACTGTTTCATGGTGACAGTTTGCTTTAATTGAATCCGTTTCTATGAACCAGAGAAGCACAGGGGAAGATTAGCTTCCCCCAGACAGAGACACACATAACCACCTTTCACCTTTCCCGTGGCACTCCTACCCCACCTCCAGACCCTTTCAGGCATTGGGTAATACCCATTTCTCATTACCTGCTCTTAATTTGCTGGTCTCTAGGTGGGGAGCCTGGCACCTTGCTCAGGGACTCATAACCAAGGCCCTGGAGTCAGACTGCAATGTCTAACCAGAGGCAGTTCTTGGACAGCGGCCTGACCATGGCCCTGCTCTGCCTGACCTGCATTTGGAGTACTTTCTCACCCACATCCCTACAATTGAGGTGCCTTTTGAAGTGAGGTTGTATCCAGTTCTCAGACCAGTTGCCTGAAAGTGTGGCTTCTGAGTCTGGAACCTGACCTCCGCTTCACTGACCCCTCTGCTCCCCTCATCTCCCAAAGAGTCTTACAGGGACATTTGAAATCACCTCTGTTTAAAGATATAAAGTCTAAAAGTATTTCCAAAACAGTGAAGTCTTTGTTGTTACTAGATCTGGAAAGTCACTAGAAATGAGCCTGTCTCTGCTAACAGAATGGACAAAGAAGAGACTCCAGATAGTTCTCTTTCATCTCCATCTTGCTTTTGGGAAGAATGGGAGAAAGAGAGGAAAGGAAGGAGGGAGGAGAGTCCCCACTCAGGAGAGGCATTAGCCTCTACTGAGATAGTTCAGAGATGGTCCTTTGAAGGGTGTACCAAATCACTTTCCCCCTCTCTGAGCCTGTGTCTCAGCCTGTGAAACAGACAGGACAACTGACAGAAAACAGCTCCACCCCTGTTCAAACAGTCAGCGTTTTGGCCGAGCTAACCTCAGGCAAGCCAACCGATCATTCACCATCTCTCTACCCTTTCTCTGATGTTCCCCTCACAGGAGCAGTTCATTGAGCTGTGCAAGACACTGTATAACATGTTCAGTGAAGACCCCATGGAGCAGGACCTGTACCATGCCATCGCCACAGTGGCCAGCCTGTTGCTCCGCATTGGCGAGGTGGGGAAGAGGTTTTCAGTGCGGTCAGGCAGGAGGCCCAGGGATGGTGCCCCTGAGGAGGATGAACCACCAGCCCCCAACCCTCCTCAAGACCTGACCCCAGAGCTTCACCCACCAGCTGCGGGGGATCCCCAGGCCAAAGCTGGTGGCGATACCCATCTTGGGAAGGCACTGCAGGAAAGCCAGGTGGTGGGCGAAGGGGGTGGTGGTGAGGGACAGGGATCCCCCTCCCAGTTTCTGTCTGATGATGAAACCAAAGACGACATGTCCATGTCCTCCTACTCAGTGGTCAGCACAGGCTCTCTACAGTGCGAAGACTTGGCTGATGACACAGTACTGGTGGGTGGGGAGGCCAGCAACCCTGAAGCCATTGCTCGCTGTGGGGGCACCATGGACACGGACTGGTGCATCTCCTTTGAGCAGATCTTGGCTTCCATCCTGACCGAGTCCGTGCTGGTAAACTTCTTTGAGAAAAAGGTGGACATTGGACTCAAGATTAAGGACCAAAAGAAGGTGGAGAGGCAGTTCAGCACTTCCAGTGACCACGAGCAGTCAGGGCTTTCAGGCTAATGCCTCTACTGAGTAGGGATTCGCCTCCCGTTCTCCTTGCCTCTCTTTCTCCCATTCTTCCCAAAAGAAATGACTTGTAAGTGGGAAAAAAGCTGAGCAGCTGCAGAGCCCAGGCGGAGTTCCCTTGTTCTTCATGTACCAGTCCTTGCATGGTGTCTAAAATGTTGCAAGGCTCCCTTGGCTCTGCCCACTGCTTGGCTACTGCCTCTGCGCCTCATGTGTAGCCAAGCCACATCCTATCCTCCACCCTCAGAGCTGCACGCTCCAGGGACCCCTTCCTGCCAAGCGTCACCAGATAGGAGTGTTACGAGCTGGTTGGGCACCTTTGAGGTGTCTCCAGGAGCGCCTGGGCTGGAGCTCCCAACTGAGGGACAACTGTGAGAACCACACAGGTCTTACTCAAAGTGTTCTTTCAGCTTCTTATCCTCACCATTAACCTTAAAGGTAAATCCCTCAGGTCCTGATATATTTCTTTGTATTTAGTTCAGTTGGCTAAAAATGACACTGTGCTCAATGCCTTAATAAATCCCTGAAGGAACTAAAGCTACTGTGTATAAGCTTAATGTGACCCTCCACCATAGTCTGAGGCCCCTGGTTTTTCCCCAGGCAGGCACAGGGCCCAGATTGCATACTTGAGGTTCCTCATGGGGTGGGGGTTCAAGGCCGCCAGGGAGGAACAGGCATATGGAAAGTGTTTAACAAGAACAGTAATATTAGCTGGGCATGGTGGTGCGTGCCTGTAAGCTTCAGCCTATGAAGCAGCTGGGGCTAGGGATTGCAGTTCGAGTCCCTCTTGGGGCAACACAGCGAGACCTAGTCCCAAAAAATAGCTGAGTGTGGTAGTGCACGCCTTCCCAGCTACCTGGGAAGCTGAGGCTGGGGATTGCTTGAGTCTGTGGTACCCCGGGCACCGTGAGCCTGTGGTTCCATGGGCAAAAATAGCGAGACCTAGTCTCAAAAAAAAAAAAAAAGAAAGAAAGAATGGTAGTATTAAACAATATATGGGTAACACAGCTTTAAATATATTTTTTATTCTGTAAGTAAACATAACTCTGTATTTTAAAACTGCTTAGCAGGTAATATGTTGTCCCAAACTGTTCATCAAACTGCTCTAATAATTTCCAAGAAAAATGTGCACATGGGCCGGGCACGGTGGCTTGTACCTGTAAGCTTCAGCCTATGAAGTGACCGGGGCTAGGGATTGTGGGTCGAGTCCTGCCTGGGGCCCATAGCAAGACCTAGTTCCAAAAAAATAGCTGGGCGTGGTGGCACGCGCCTGTAATCCCAGCTACCTGGGAAGTTGAGGCTGGGGATTGCTTGAGTCTGTGGCACCCCAGGCAACATGAGCCTGCAGTTCCACGGGCAAAAATAGCGAGACCTAGTCTCAAAAAAAAAAAAAAAAAAAAA